>JAMXBD010003444.1:0-119859 GCA_024138025.1 Combretum micranthum | reverse complement strand
TAAGGGAATTGACTAAGGTGTCAATAGAGTAGGATTATAATTTAGCTAAATTAATTTAATAATTTAACTTAGGGGTTTAATGAGTTGGACATTGTTATTTATTTTGAATTTAGGAATTTAGGGGTTTGGGAATTGACATATGAAATCAAAAAATCGAATTTGAATTTCTAGGAATTTAGGTATTGAAGTTTAGGTTAGAACGGCTAAATTTGGTATTTAGGTGCTTTAAGTAATTGAGTTTGAGAATTTAGGCTCAAATTGATATTTGATAGTGATTGAGCAACTTGATAAGTTGATATAGGTGTTTGAATCTCTACTTTCAGTTGAACTCAATTACTATACCATATAGTTTACATAATTTATTTAATTTAACTATCTAAGTTCCATTATTAATCTAAGTTTAAATTTAGGTTCAAATAATTTGTATTTTTTATTGTTTAATTATCACATTATTAAGTTAACTTAGTAAAGTTCAGGATATTTCAAAAGTAAATGCCATCCCAAACTCTAAAATTAATATATAATATTATAAATTAACATATTTATATTAATGTAAAGTATATTTGTCTACTTTATATTTGAGTTATAACCTTTTTTTCACCCTTTTCTTTCTAGTATGTACCTTTAACGTGTTACTATTTTCTGCTTAACCCTTCCATTAACTAAATTACTTTTTCTTGTACTAACTTGGGTTCAAAAAAATTAAATTTTGGTTAGATGATGCATGTATAGCTGACCTAGTTTTAATAAATGAAGTCCTATGATCTCGTTCATATTATGTAATCAATGCTAGACAAATGCACCTATTACATGCAATATAGAGGTGGAGTATAGGGTCATCTCCACAGGGATCTATAAGTACTAGTAATCACCTTTTTAACTATTATCTAACCTAACAATTAAATTGAGTGAATTATACATGTTAGCTACAATATTTAATTCCTATAGATAACAGTTTACTATTGTAAATCACTGAATCCTCTTACCGATGCAATATAATCCAACAACTTAGGCTTGCTCTGCCAGTTAGTTTAAACATGCACGTTAACCACACTAGAATGTCATTATTACTTTCATTTACTGCTGAATTTAATAGATAAATCAATGTCTTTCTTAAGATCATTAACATTCAGTTAATACTATACTACAATCGTATTAAAACCAGGAATTCAATGTTAACATAAATTTCATGCATAAGATTTCACGATCCTATCTCTAGAATCATGCGTAACCTCTCCTTATAACCTAGATCTATTAAATGAGATGATTTCTCAATTTGTTCTCGAAGAAATCTAATCTAGTCCTATATCTTGCACTATATAGAATTATTGTACCCTGAAGATTAACTAAAAAAATTAAGGAAATTAAAAATATTTAGCAATATAAGCATGCTAGCACATGCTAAATCATGGTGTTGCAAACTTAATCCACACTACTCACACATTATGCAATACACAAACATAGCAAAAATCATGCATTAACAATAATGGGCATACATGAATACAACCCTTTCATTACTTGCACAATATCAGGTGTTTACTATATAATTTATAATCGTGTTCCTCCTCATTTCCCTCTAGAGAATCTTTAAGAAAATCACATGCAACTAACTCAATCTTTGGTGCACATTATAAGCAGGTACAATTTACATGCACTAATTACGTTCGCAATATTTGGGTGTTATGATAATGATTGGATCGCCCCTTTGTAATGTTTAGATCTTGTATTTATAGGACATAAGTGGTCAGACACGAATGGCATCTTTTCTACATCTCCATTGGCCTTTATCCCTCTTCAAAAAGCAGTTAATTCAATTTCTGACATAAAAACAAGGCTTATCATTGCTTTCATCACAACCATTACTTGGGCAGTGATAGCATAAATTCTAATCATCCAAGGAGGATTACGGTTGGGACAAGGCCAATGATCCTTGCACCAACAATTTATTCATATACATTATGACCGCAATGACGTTCATAATGCACTAACGAAGATTGTTCCCTGATGATCATGATCGCTACATCGTGATCCTTACAGCAATGAATTCTCCTATCCAATCATGTCCACGATACTGTGTTGAGTAGTAAACTTCATATTTGATCACGACTAAGATGAGGCCCATGATCTCCTCTAACTTCCTTGCATCTTCTTCATATTACGGCTGGCATCATAGCTAAAATGGAGTCAATATGGATCACCATCTTCATCACGGTCAGCATAGGGATCGTGATATTCACTACACTCAATATTACTTCCCTTTCATGGTTGTGATACTCTTTGATTATTCACTCGAATAGATCACCGATGTGGTCATGGGCATGATGGCCTTGACCTACTATTCATGATTCAAATGTTGAAAATTCGTCCTTAATTACCTGAAATGAATATGTTTATAAATTAAGTATCAATTCTCTTGAATCAGGTATAAATAGGAGCACAACCAAATAAATTTAACCCTGAACTAATAGAGTAAATTACCCCTATCATTAGATTTTTAAATACTTGAAAGGTTAACATAATGATAGGTAGATGGTGGTTAAAAAGGATTGTTTTCCATTTTAAAATGTATCATAAATCAAATATGGATATAGTATTAAAGAAAGATTTAATAGTATTAAGACGATACTGATATATAAGTACTAATAAAATTTTAAAATGTGGTTATTTTTCTTTCAAATACATAGGCAAATTATATATTGTGTAAAGAACTAAACACCTCAGCTTGAAAATGAAGTTTCACGTAGAATCACATGGAGCGCCTGCCATAACAAAGTTTTACTAATTTTTGCTTAGCTCTTTATACTCACGAATAGACCATAACAGCAAAAAATTAGTTACAAAAACAAATCCTTATGTCTAAGGAAGTGAGCCTAATTTTGTGTCGATTGAAGTACTGAAGATACTCCTTTTTGGTCGACCGACTAGAGTAGTTTTGGTCGTTTTATTAACTTCATTCCTTCTCCCTTTAAGTTTCGCATGTGACATGTGGACTTTTCAAAAATTAAAGCACATTCTAAAATTAATCATTATTAAGATCTTCAGCATTAGTGCCTTCGATGGAATTGTGATTTGATAAAGAAGTGACCATATAATATTGAAAAAGAGGGACCCCATTTGCCATCTCAATTGTTTGAGCAAAATAATCTGGTCGTCCAACATTCAAATATTCTCACTCTTGGGAAGCAATTACTACTAGATCATGATGATTACCAGTAACAACTGGATAATGAACCCTAGGGTTCATTTGCTTGAATGGAAAAAAGAATCAATGACGAGTGAATAGTCGATTTACCTTATTTATAGAAAATAGTCATAAAATTTGGATGGGATCAAATTAATTACCAAAATAATTTCGTAAAAACCCATCTTGAAAATGCGATATATGCTTACATATAAATTTAATGTAGAACATGTGATTTGACTGGAAAATTTTAAATGGAATTTTTTTTTCTAGTATTTATGAAATCACATGTTCAGTATGCGATTTTAAAAACTCATTTTTGTAATCATTGTGATTCAAAGCCTATCTTAGTAATTATTTTAAATTAAAGTCTATTGCGATAATTATTTTAAACAAGGCCACTTAAGACAGCAAATAAATCGAGTCAAGTCAATGCATTGCTAGTTTGAGTTTGAATTCCATTTGAAATTTTAAAGCTCAAGCTCAGTTTGAGTTTGATCAATTTTAAGATTTTAAACTTGAGTTTGGTTCGAAGTAATATTATATAATCTCAAGTTCGACTTAATTAAACTCATTTAGGCACGATTTATTAAAAAAAAATATTTTTAATTTTAATTAAAATAATATTTTAGCACCCATTTTTAATTTGAATTTGATTAATATTTATACTCGATTCAAGTTCGATAGAGCTCAATTAGGCTCTCAAGCTAATCGATCTAAACATAGAAAGCACAAGATTGACTCGATGAACTATTTGAGTAGCTCAAGTTTGAGTTTGACTCAATTATTCTCGAATTAAATTCGCATAAACATCAAGTTGAACTTGAATGATTTATCAACCTGTTTGATTTATTTACACTCCTAATGTTACTAAATTGATGGGAAAGAAAATCTTGAAATGGGTTATGACACACACACGTGTAGGGAAGAGGATGCGAGTGGTATACCTGTTGGAACGCACGATATGTGTGCGAATGGATTGACCATATCAAATGGGAAGTTAGCTAGGCGTGTCTCACACTCACACACACATATTTATATGATATAATAATAGAGATGTAGATAGAAAGGAGAAACGGGAGTGTGTGTAGCGTGCATATGTATTGTGGGATCTTTTCCTCTATGCTATGATATTGTTTATCCTTTTTTATTTTGCTTTGCACGCCATACGAATCATGTATTTTTAACTTGTTTAACCCCTTACACAACTCCACTATTGGTCTCGTGGGATACATATAGTGCCTTTTGTACGTGCTTGTAATTCCAAGTTCACTCTTATTATTTTTTGGCCATTAGTTCACTCTTATGTCTGTTTCTCAACTTTGACTTTTCACAAGGTTTCTTCTTCTTCCTTTTTTTCTTTAAATTTTTTTTTTAGGTTTGTATTTTTTTTCTCTAAAGTTTTGTTTCACGTATTGAGTTACTACTATTAGGGGTGGGCAAAAAAAACCGACCAAACCAAACCAATTCGTAACCGAACTAATCCAAACCAAAAATATGAGTTTTTTTCATGGTTTGGTTTGAAAATTTTCAAATCCGAACTAATCCATAAATTTATGGTTTGGTTTGGAAAGTAAACCAAACCAATCCGTAAAACCGAACCAAACCGTTTTAGAAAAATATTATAATATTTTATTATATGTTTATGATTTCATTTGATATTTATTATTTGGTGAATATTAATTAAAAACAACTTGTCTTTTTAAAAAATTTTTTAAGCTCATGATATGTAATTTTTTGTTGATGATGAACTATTGTTTTTTTTAATAGCTTTTAACTTTGTAAAGTATAAAATTTATTTATTCAGTTATAAACTTTCATTATGTATTAATTGTTTAATATATTTTGTCAGCTAGTCATTTTATTCATTGAATTTTATATTAAAAATCATAAATTATGACTTACTATGTATTGGTTAATGAATTTATTTTATTGATGGATAATTGATTTTATAGAAAACTATAGATTAAAAGTATGATGAATTTATAAAGTATTTTGTTATGATTTATAATATCAACTTTGTAAAATGATATAAATATTTAAGAATCTACTCAAATGTAAAAAACTAGAACAAGAAAAATTTTTAGTTAGAATTTTGATTTAAACCGTAATCCAAACCGAACCAAACCGTTATTTAATGGTTTAAAAAATTTATCATCCGAACCAAACCGTTAATGGTTTGGTTTGGGATGGAAAAAAAAAACCAAACCAAGCCGATTCGTGCCCACCCCTAACTACTATTAATGTCGGTGGCAATTGGCAAGTGAATCCAATCGGTCGGAAAAACATAAGACGTAGTAATATAAGATGAAGGTACTTTCTCGTAAGTCGTATAATATATACCAAAACTATCGTTTTTGGAGAGCTGAAAAGTTTTTAGACCATGAAGCTTCTTACCAAAAATATAAAATCAAAATGAGAAGCATCATAAATTTTGTGATTTCGGTATTTTCCTCTTAGAATCAATTTTTTTTTTTTTTTTTTGGAAAAGACCCTTCTTAACTTTGCCCATTTTGCATACTCCTTTTTTTTTTTTTTTCACTTCGAGGATTGTATTTACAATCCAATTTGATAATTTTACCATATGAACACTTGTCTCTTATTGACTAATTGTACGTAATTTCTCTTCTTCCAATGATTATAAACAATTAGTTTGTAATAATAATAATAATCGAGAATGTATATTTATAAATGTAGGATTGAGAAAAACAAAAATCATACAAAAGAATCCTTATGCATCTAAATGTGGCCATTAAATCAAAAAGCTAGTAGAACAAGTTGTCATTTAGCATCTTAAAATACGTTTGTCCATATGTGGTTAATTAATTATAACAGATTAGGTCAAATATTGTAAGTTTACCCATATTTTAGGTTTGTCCAAATATAATAAGTTTGTTTATGAATGGATGAATCTTTATTTTAAGTTCTTACATGATAACATTCCTATTGAAGCTATCTTTGGGTTGCAACCTATGGTAATGGTAAATAGCTATCTTTGGGTTGCATAGGTAATGGTAAATACTAACGTTATCCGTTAAGTGGTGGTGATTGCATTCGAACTAATAATTAGATTGTGGTACTGTCACTATTCTTATAGTAAAACAAAACTAGGTTGGGCCAACATGTCACTAATAGTATTTGAATTTTGATAAAACATTCAATTAGGTACCTAAACTTTGAAATTGATCTTTAGTATTTGAAAAAATTTTTCGTGTATATCAATATTTTATTAAGTTTCCTTTAGTTACTAAAATTAATAAATTTTAATTTTTTTAAATATTAAATTGATCACTTTTAAAATTTATATATATTAAATTAATTAATTTAAAAATTTAGATATTAATTATATAATCTATTAAAAATCAAGAATAATACTCCTTTTGCGTTAAAGTGATTCGGTGGTGTCGGACCTCCAACTTCTCTGACTCTGAGCACGTCGCAATCACCACCTGGCGAGTTTCACGACACGATAGAAATCTGTGGCTTGCATAAGACACTTTAGGATTCCATCGGCCATCGTTTCGACACCTTGACATGAAACCATCGTGGCTTATGTTTTTTCTGAGGTAAGCAGGTTGATCTAGGCCGTAAATGTATCCATCCGAGCGATTCTTGAAGGTTGATGATGCTTCGCTCAGCTAGTTTAACTTTAAAAAGTTAAACACATTATATGAAATATATATACAACTAATAATTAATAAAAGTAAAATTGTATAATATACATTTTCTCATATGTAGTATAGATCTATCGTCTCTCCAATTTACGTCTTATTGATTTTTTTAATCATTTCACGAATTAATGGTTCAGGTTTTATGTATATATGTACATATATTTTTATAATATTTAAGAGTATGTGTGCAAAATTAAATGAACTAGCTCGTGATGTTAAATTGGCATTGAATCTTGGCTCTTTAAATAAACAAAATTTTATATTAAGGCTGATTATTTGACTTATATAAGTTAATTTCAAGTTAAATTAAATTTAAAACAAGTTGAGTTTAAATACTTTTTATTTGATTCGACTTAATTGCACCCAGAAGAAGATATTATCTGAGTTACATAGACACCTACCTGATTCTGTCCGTCAAAAGATGTTCAGAGCTTCTGCATATATGAAATATCGGAATCGTTATTTATTTATTTATTAACATAGTTTTTCTCCACTTTGTCGTTAGATGCATTGAAGTTTAGTACGGTTTTATTTATAATCTTTTAAGCATCGGAGACCTAGTACACATGATAAACTGAGGGAACCATAAATCTTTGAAAAGGAGGCTTCCATCAGCAAAGCACTACTAAAGTAGCTTCCATCCAGTTGTACTTACAATAAAGATATATGTTGCGTCTTTCTTTTATTGTTTATTTATTTCCTTTAATTGAGCTGAAATGGAAGTGCCAATCCCATGCTTTAATGTGGAAAGATAATTGGAAAAGGGACTTTGAATTGCTTTTCACAGCGTTTTGAAATACATCTTTGTTTATAAAGAAAAGAAGTTAAAAATTAAAAATAATCTTTCCAAGTATTACCATCAGCATGGATATAGCTTCTCAACTTTCAAAAAATTGCAAGTAATCTTTTTAAACAAGATTGGTTATATAAAATACATTTGGTTTCTTAGTTTAGTAAAAATTATGTAAAAGTTAAAGTTTAATGCATATTAAAGTATAATATAATAAGTTTGAGGGTTGTTTTTCACATCTAGGCCAAAGTTTAATAGGTTAGCATTAAAAATTTAATAGTTGTGTACTAATTTATCAAAATTAAAAAATGATTTATAATATTTGCAAATTTAGAGACATCAAATATCAAATATTAAGATTTTATTTGCACGCGCGCACGCGCACACACATATATAAATATATAGGGTTAATGCCATTAATGGTACATCAATTTTGACAAACTACGTAATTGAGTATTTGAATTTTGAAATTAATTAATTTAATACATAAAAGAACTTTTTGTGTGCACCAAACAATACTTTCGTCTAGCTCTTTCATATATTAAATTGATCAAATTCAAAATTTAGATACCTAAATGTATATATTGCCAAAATTTAGATATCATTCGTGACATTATCCTATATATATATATATATATATATATATATATAAAGAAAAACATGTACTGACTTGTCAATCCAAAACAAGCATGTTCATTCATACTAGATTTCCGCACTTCCACTTTGGCTTCTGTCTTTATACCACTTAAATTTGTTTCCTAGAAGGAAAACGACAATTTTATGTATATATTTCTGGATTGTCAGTTTGTGTTCAAAATTCGGCATAAATTACAATAAGACGATGCTCATACTTTAGATTTAAAAAGGAGATGATATTTTGAGCTTACAAGGTAAACACGATAGTTTTCTCTCTATGATTCCGTTATTACTAATAATCAAGGGAAGAATCTTTTGACCTTTATGGATTCCACCAATTAGTTTATAGACATTCATTAAATCAGATATTTGATACAAAATATGAAGATTGAAAAAAAAAAAAACAAAAAAGAAAGCGATTTCTACGGTTCCATTGATAAGATTATCTCGTCAATTATCTAACTATTAAAATAAATATAATAATTAAAATATTTATTAAAATGTGTTCTTAAATTGTGATGAAAACAGTCCATCAAAATTAATAATAAGACCTTAAAATTTCTCCAAAGAAAATGGGTTTCATTTTCCATTCTCTTCTCGATGTCTCGGATAAATATAAGGTATTTCTCACTATTGGAAACCGCATTATCATTGTATGATACGAAGAGAATATAAAAATAAACGAATACTATAACATAATTAATAAAATCATAGTATATGAATAATTGCTTTTGTACTCTTAAGGTTTCTAGAGTTTTCTGGTGTGAAGCTATACATGCGCAAATACGTTACCCTCGGTAAATAGAGTCGGTTATGGGTATTACAAAGTAGGGCACTATGGCGTAACGTATAATTAAAGACCTTAGAGAATAAATTACACGCAAGGTATAAGGAAATCGATAGTATAGGAGTTTAATGAATGGTACACCCAAGATATATTGAAAATTTAAGGTTATTGGAGGAGTATAATGAACGGGAAAATGCTGGGATGCAAGCAAAAATTTATATAGAAAATATGTGTATTATGTGAAGAATTTATCGAAAGGAAAACTCATTAATCTAATACCTAAAAATTTTGGGTTAGATATAGAATTAAATTCGTTAACGTATTCTTTCGTTAGGTTTATTTGTTGAATTTCTCCCTGTTTGAATGCTCCTTACTCTTTAACAAGTGCTATTAGAGCTCATATTTTAAAATTGAGAAACTCACATGGTTTGCACTTCCATATGAAAAGAAGAATTTTATGGTGGTGAATAGTATGTGAAACCCATGATTTAAGGTGAAATGGGTGGGTAGCAAACGACTCATAATTTACAAACTAGGTTTAGTAGAGTCGATTTAACAAGGTCTTGATAAATTAACGAGATTACCCTTGAGAGAGAATAAAACCTAAGCCATTGTAAAGACTCACACTTGAGGGGGAGAATTGAATGTTAGATACAAATATAGGGTTAGAAAAATCTCATATGGAAATTATGTGAATTATGTGAAAGATTTATAGTAGGAAAAACCTATTAACCTAATACTTTAAGATTTTGGATTATATATGATGTCAAATCCGTTAACATGTTCCTTTACAAGTCCATTTGTAGAATTTCTCACCATTTTAAGTTTCCTCCTTTTTTTAACATGAAGGTATATTTTATTTATTCTTGAGAATTTACTCGTTTTACTTCAATATCAAAAGTACTGGAAACATGACTTTGTGTGATTGTTGAAAAGTTTTTGCTTGTGAGACCACTCAAGTCTTCTTGGAAAATACAACTCCTAAACCATTATGTTGTACGAGATAATTGCAAACAACAAATAAAAGCCCCATCGTAGATAGAAGCAAAGAGAAAGTAAAGATGCAATGAACTTTTCTCCATTCTTATCACTTACAAAGATCTCTTAACTTACCAACTTTCTCAATGGAAAATATACCTCGACCGTTTGTAAATAACATTTGCCCTCTTATTTATATGCTCAAAACATATATGCCATAACTTTGCTATACCTGCCTCTAACATGGCTGCGGTTGTAGATACCTTTAACCCTAAAACTATGGATCCTAGTCAATGCATGATAATAAATGTACCAAGTGAAACCCTTGAGCTGATAGACCCGATAACAATTTTATTACTATTAATGTCTAGAGTACCAAGTGACAAGTGGTTATTCCTTATTTCCATTACATGCCAACATAAGACAATTTTTTGACAACCCCATTGTACATTTGATTCTGATTGTATCAAGACTAATTGCTTCTTTGGCTACATTGTGCCTTTTTGCCACCTTCAACAGCATTGTATAGGGTGAACAAATCTTGATCGGGATATATGTGATGTGAACAACCTAAATTTAGAATCTAGTCATTATAATTAAACAGCTTACTTTATCTTACCAACAATAATACATTCTTAGAGTCTTTATGATGCATTGATTGCAATATTAATTTCTTGATTACTTTTATTTTCCATTATGGTCGTTCAATTTTGTAGTTTAAAATACTTTGACTTTATGCATGCTTTTAGCATAATGGCACCAGCTATTTAACATGTTTCCTTGAATCATCATCCTTAGACTATTGCTTAACCTTGTTTGATAAAAATTTGTTGCTTGACCCTTACTCATTATTGAGTTTATTTCTTCTGATGAAAGAGATTTCACATCCCTGATGGTCAAATCATCATAACTGTAAACCATTCTCCTTGAAGACACCATGAGAGGATGATAGAGAATATATAATAAAAATACCCGATATTTATTGTCAATCTTGACATTAGCATTCTTCCAATCATTTCACAATCAAAACTTACATAAGTGACTCCTATGGATGTATCTTTCGACGTATGTGGAATACGCAACCTCTTCTTCATAAGTAATTCATTGGCTAGTGACATTGTCATGTAGATATCTCGAGTTTTGCACAAAAATTTGTCGCTGTATACTCTTTAAGAACCACTTGCAATACATTATCTTAAAAGACACAACCACCAAGCTTTAAGACTTTTCTTATCCATTGATCATTGGTGATATCATCATGCTTATTCAATTTGGACAAAGGCTCCTTCTCTAATCTATTTTAAGTTAAAAGTACTAGCATGTACGCTTGCCATAAAATGAAATTAGTGTGACCATCATGCTTCTCGTATTGAACTTCAATGATGGCATCTTGAATGGAATTATATTTTCTTAAGAAAAAATCCAATCTTTTTGCAAGAGCGCCCAAAAAGTTACAAACCCTTGATATGTAAAACTAACCATTTCCTTAATAATATTATGTTGGAATAAAATTGTAAGAATGAATCTAACAGCAAACAATATGTAAACAAAAAGATAAACAAGATATAATCGAGCTAATGAATAATTACAAAAGAGAAAGTGTAGAGGGTTTGTTTGTTTCATCTTTATGTTTTTTTTAATAATTTTTTTCATTCACTCAAATCTTGCATCTAACAAGAATAAAATCCAACAATATATGGAAATATAATTATCCACTCTTGTAAACTTGTATATATAACAAATCTCTATAAAATTGGACCTATATAGCTTTTAATTTATTCATTTTTACAAAAAGACTAATTAATTTAATTTTTTTAGCACATAAAATATATTTTAAAATCCATTCTCCTAAAAATACTTGAATTTTTACTTTTCAATTCTTGTATCCCAATTATTTCCTTCATCACAATCATGAAAAAAATAATAAAAAAAGCAATATACAAATAAGATAGATTTTCCAAACATCAAATTTCTTATTGATATGAATTAGATATAGAATAAATATAGAAATACAAATAAAATGTAGATTAAAAAAAAGGACAATCTAAATAGGCCATTCTAAGAAACTTACAAATTCTTACATAAATCTGGCAAGAATAATCATGAGCTTACCTAACTATGCTAAGTGAGACGGGATTTGAATAATGTGAGTTAAATAAAACCCCAAAACTCTATTTATAGCTTTGCAATGTGATAGGAGGAAAGGGACAATCCATAAGGCAATTTTTAGGACAAAGTAGGAAAGTAGAAAGCTCAAATCCATAGCGCCCTAGTCAACAACTCATGCTTGGGATTCATTTAGCATTTTAAACAAGCAGCGTTCATCCTAGCCAACTATATGGTGTACTCATGACTCAGTTTAACTTAGATTCTACTTAGTTTGAAAATTGAACCAAAACAATCCATATTTACATTGTTAGGATCACACCTCTAGTGCATTTTGAATCAAACTACTTGAGATGTAGTTTGATTTGGTTTGGTTGAGCTCAAATAGTCAATGTCATAAACATCAAGTTGTTCAGATTACATTTTATAGTACACAATAAACTTAAATGATGTAATTTTTATTTGTCTATTTCAATGTAAGATTTCAAGTAAAAAAAAAAGAAAATCAATTATTACTACATATATGGATATTGAAATAAAATAATTATTGATAATAATGCACCTCAAGCAAAGTTTGATTTGGAATTCAAATTTATTAAGTAAATTCCTACCTAGCTCACCAACATTGCACAATAAGCAAGTTTAGGGGTGAAATTAGTAAATAATAAATTACTCCACTAGCCTATTACAAAACTACAAAAATGAGGAAGCTTTAGTTTCCATAAAAACGTCATTAAAGAAAAAAGTTCCAATTCCGCAAATAAAAAAGAAAATTTAGAAGGGAAAGAAAAAAGGAAAAGGAAAAAAAAAAAAAAAAAAAAAGAAAACCCGTCTCATATATCATCTAACTTCTAAAATCTTTGCTCACCTTTAAGTATTAACCCCTACCATACTATCCGCTCTTTTCCAAATATTCACACTTTATGCAAAGTAAAGTAAAGAGAAAAAAACAAATTATTTAATACACATATATTATTGCATGTACAAATATGTTAAACACATAAAAAGATCATATACGAACTAACTAAAATCAAATGAAAGTGATTTGGTTCATATTTTGATGGTTCGATTTGATTTAAACTCTTAAACTAAACCAAAACTACTTAAATCCCTTCTGGAACTTAGTTATAAATCGAATCGAAATACAAAATAACCATATTTTGTAATTTGATATAATTTTTTTCTCAACATACACTCCTAACTATTCAATTCTAGAAATTGTCTCTCTAAGAACATCTTTATTGGAGTTGCTTGATACAAGGACCTAGGCCAAGCAACTCTATTTAACTAATATAGCAAGGTTCTTGACACAAAAACTAATGTCAAAGTTGTTTAATTAAGCAACTTAAAAAGTGAGTTTCTTAACTTATTTAAAATAAAAATTGTTAAAAAGTTATTGAAAAATACCAAGCAACTTTCTTGAGATAACTCATGAATAAAGTGTAGAGTTGTTTAACAATGAGAATTGCTTAGGTTGTTAATGTGATACTTTAAGCCACTCCATAAGGAACCCATTGTTAAAGTTGCTCTAACTCCAACTAACCTTTATATATGAGCAATATACAAATCTATTAATTTTTATATCTTTCAAACATGTCAAAAAATTTATATAAAAACAAAAACAAAATTTATTATTAATGTATATCATCAACACTAAATCTCAGACCCAAGTATAATGATGCATCATTCAACAGGGAAACTCTACTAGGTCATTATAAACCAGACCACTGCTTTTAGTGAACTTGTCAAATTGAGATTCCACGGAGTAGAAATGGATCGTGTCAAACTTTCTAAAGTATTCAAAAAAGCAACTCACACAAATAAAAAAAAAAAAAAGCTTGTGAAATTAAAATCTAAATATTTATTACTTAGAAAAGAGAGTGAATTTTACAAATTATATTAGAGAATAACATATATACTTATCTTAATCCAATATCATATCACACAAACCTACATTTTTCTTGAATATGCACGGGAAGAAGACTGGAATTTGTCACCGTAGACGTTCGATAAGCACCCCCGACTCTTCCTTTTAAAAAATTAATATATAATATTATAAGTTAGATACACACACACATATATATATATACATTTATAAACTTTTATATTTTGAGTCTGACGCAGCATGAAAGCGTAAAGAATAAAAATCAAATCACCGAATGATTTCTAGAACACACTCAATTACAAAACCATGCAATTACCAAGAGAAAACTTTCTCTAATCAGGGTTTGTAAAGTATATCAAATGTTTTGATTACAAAAGACAAGCCCAAAGCCCTATTTATACTATTACATGAGAAAATCCTGAAAACAAATAATAAATATAATAAATACAAATAATTTGTGTAACTGACAATTAATGCTAAAAATAAAAGTTAGAGGCATATAATTAATGTTGGTGGTTTTAAAACTCAAAAGTTAAAACCGTCAGCAATAAAGGCCTATTCCAACGCCGGTGGCTTACTTGTCAACATCGGCGACGTAAATGTTTAGGCCAGTGACTTTCTTCTTGGATGACTCCCCTTTGCTCAAATAGTTGTCTACTATATTATCCGTATCATTAATCTGATGCAACGTGAAAGTGTAAAAACAAAATCAACTCACCGGATTATTTCTAGAAAACACTCAATTGCAAAACATGCAATTTTCAAGACAAAAACTCTCTCTTGATTAGGGTTTAAAGTATATTAAATGTTTTGATTATAAAAGACAAGCCTAAAGGCTTGAGAAAACACTAAATACAAATAATTCACGTAACTAACAATTAATGCTGGAAGTAAAAGTTGGAGGCCTATAATTAATGTTGCCGGTTTCAAAACTCAAAAATTGAAACCGTCAGCAAAAAAGGCCGGCTCCAATGCCGACAGCTTACTTGTCAACGTCAATGGCGTAAATGTTTAGGCTGGCGGCTTTCTTCTCTTCATCTTAGGCGACTCCCCCTTGCTCAAATTGGTGTCTAGTATGTTGTTCACATTAGAGTCTTGCTTTTTTTTTTTTTTTGTTTTCTTTTCTTTTTATACATATCTTTACCAATTTAAACTTATATGTTTTAACCTTTTCATCAATCGAACTAAAAATGAGTAAAAAGATTTTTTTGTTTAGATTTTTTATTCACTACAAGAAAATTGTTCTTTAAAAACAAAAATTCTACAATAGAAAACTAGTAAAACAAATTATATTTGTACAGATAAAATTAACAATGATAATTTTTGTAATAGAAATTTACATTCAAAAACATAAATTTTGTCTCTTAATCCTAATTTCCTTTTAGTGATTGTTTGACAAATTGACATGATGTATATATATTTTTTTTATCAAACATATATTATATATACATATATATATTCTTTTTGTTAAAAGGGTCACAAATTAAATATGTATGTAATATTGGAGAAAGGTTCAAAACGATACTAATATAAGTACCCCTAAAATTTTGAAATAGAATTATTCTTCTTCAATCACGTAAGCAGATTGCATTTCAAGAGTAAAACAAAACACTTCGTCATAGATACAAAGTTTCGCCTACAATAAACGCATAAAGGACCTACCATAGTAGTCTTAATTACTAGGCTTCACTCGGGTCCTTATAATCTCTAATAGGGCTGCAAACAAGTCAAACTCGCAAACTACTCCAGTTTAGTTTGTTTTAGATCCAACTCAGTTTTTCTTTTTATAATTCGAATAAGATAAACAATGGCAAAAAAAAAAATAAATAAATAAAGCACACACAGAGATTTAAGTAGAAAACCCAAATCGAGAAAAACCACAGGAAGAAGATAGCGAATTCACTATATGTCGAAAAGTAGTACAAGAGTGACATTACATCAAACAAATTCACTCCCTCAATTACAAACCCTAACAAAACAAACACACACACACATGTGTGTGTGTGTGTGTGTGTGTGTGTGTGTGTGTGTGTGTGTGTGTGTGTAAAGATAGCCGACATTAAATGCTTAAATTATGACTCTTAAATGTATAATGAATGAATAATAAATGTATAATTAAATATTCATTCATTAAAATATAACTATGAAAACAACCACAGAAATCAGGTCACAGACTCCAACAATCTCTACTTTGACACGAATTCTGGAGTACAAAACACTAACTCCAATCTTCGATATAAAAACAAAACATTCTCCACTTTTTCCACAAAGCCCCTAAAGGAATAAATCAATAGCAAACTCCAATTTTCGACACAAAACATTCTCCACCTCTTCCAAGAAAATTCGGTGTTGCGATCCAACAAAGAATGTCATACTTCACTGTTGCTATTGTAGAAGAAACACAAAACCAAACCTTTGGCTCCAATACCACTTGTTATGATCCGAATAATACAAACAATGGTAAAAACAAGAAAGCATACATACAGATTTACGTGGAAATCCTTGCAGGAAAAACCATGGGTAGAGGATAAAAAATTCACTGTATGTCAATAAAGGAGTACAAGAGTGACGTTATATCAAATTGATTCACTCTCTCAATTACAATCCCTAACAAAACATATGTGTGTGTGTTTATGTATGTAAAGATAACCGATATTAAAGACCTAAATTATGAGCCTTAAATATATAATGAATGAATAATAAATCTATAATTAAATATTCATTTATTAACATATAACTACAAAAAACGGGGTCACAAACTCCAATAGTTTTAATAAACAAGTCCAGCTTAAACTTTTCTTTAAGCTTGCAAATAGATTCGTTAACAGCTCATTAGCTAAGTTCATAAATGGTTTTGCTTCTTAGAATATTATTTTGTTATGTATAATTATTTACATTAGTATAATATTATAAATATAATTATTTATATAGGTATTTATATAAACAAGCTTGAGTTTAATTCGTTTAGATAGATGAGCCCGAGCTTGTCTCGTTAGATTTGTTTAACGAGCTGAGCTTGAGTTTGGGCTCATGAATCCTTAATGGGTTCAAACTCGTCACAAGTTCAAACTCAAGCCTCTACTTTTTTTTAGCCTCATTAAAATCTAGCTCGGCTTAAGCTGTTTAAACCTTTAAAACTCATATTCTACTTTGTTTTTTTTTTTTTTTTTTTTTGGGACTTGGCTAATTTATAGAACCACTCAAGAGAATATGCCATAATACCTAAATAAATAGAGTAATAAAAGCAAACCCTTATGTCTGAGGCAGTGGGCCTACTTTGGTCGGTCGAAGGACTGAATGACCCATCTTTTGGTAGATTGACTATGGTTAGTAGTGGTCGTTTTATAACTGTTTTATTCTTGTCTTTTGATTTCGCATGTGGACTCTCCAAACCTAAACTATATGGAACTTCTAAACAGATTCTAAATCCCATCATTATTGAGACTTATAGCATTACTGAACCCATTTGCCCTCTTAATTATTTAAGCGAAATTATCTGTGGTCCAACATTAGGTTGCTTGAAATGGTTTATGACGTATACATGTGTAGGGAGGAGGATGGGAGTGGCACCTGTTGGAATGCACGAGATGTGTGCATTTGGATTGACCTTATCAAATGGGAAGCTAGCTAGGCATGTCTTACATATATATACATATATATATACGTTTTCTACGCTATAATTTTGTTGCTCCTTTTTGTTTTTGCTTTCCACTTCATACGAATCCTATATTTCTAATTTGTTTAACCTCGGCACAACTCCACTATTGGTCTAGTGGGATATATGCAGTGCTTTTTGTTCATACGTGTAATTCCAAGTTCCTCCATGTTTGTACATCAACTTTTGACTCTTACTAAGGTTTATTTATTTATTTCCTCTAAAGATTTGCTTTACATTTTGAATTGCTACTATTAAGTATTAATGCAGACGGACAATTAATCCAAAATCGATTGGAAGGCATAGAACATAGTAATAGAAGACGAAAGTGAGTGCCTATACTTTCTTGTAAGTCATATATCAACATTCTCGTTTTTGGAGAATTTAAAAATTTTAGGTATGAAGCTTCTTTAAAAAAAAAAAAAAAAAAAAAGTCCTCCTTAACTGTGCCCATTTTGCACTTACTTTGCTTCTTTGACTTTGTGTGTTTCCCTTTAACTTATGACGATATCCATTTAGAATTCGATTTGTTGACAATTTTATCGTTATATAAGTAAATGCATATAAAGTTAAAACCTTTTTAATTTAATAGATCGAAGGATAGACGGATGACAATGATGATGATGATGATGGTAATTATAATAAATTGATAGAAGCCCATATCTATTCACATATAGGATAAAGAAAAACAAAAATCATACAAAAGAATTATAGTGTATTTATATGGAAGCAAGCAATTACTTAGTACATATTCATCTGAGAAGAATGACTATTTCATTTTCTTGTTGTTCTAATGTGAAGTTGTTATTACCATGTTTATTTATATTATAAACACCAAATAGTGATTATGCATGAATTGCTATTACATAGCAACAATGAATAATAACTTATATCTTTAGCTTATGAATTGTTATCCAATGATTTTTATTTCATAAATTTTCTATAAACACTCTTATCTTGGAAACTGTATTCTAATAAGCTCAGATCTATTACATATTTAGCATAAAGAAAAACAAAAGTCATACAAAAGAATTCTAGTGTATCCATATAGAGGCCAACAACAACAACTTAGTACATGTTCATTTGAGGGGAATGACTACTTCATTCCCTTGTCGTTCCAATGTAAAGTTGTTATGATAGTGTTATTTATATTTGAAACACCAAATAGTGATTATGCATGGATTGCTATTACACAACAACAACGAATAACAATTTATATCTTTAGCTTATGAGTTGCTATCCAATGATATTTATGTTACAAACTTTCTATAAATACTTCTATCTTGAAAACTGTATTCTAATAAGCTCATATCTACTTATAATAAATGTAATAAATGGTTTTCTTTTATAATAGAGATATAATAGATATCTTACTATTATTCTAACCTAACTTCTATTTTTTTTTTTTTTTATCAACTAAACATTGTAATAATGATGTAATAGGTATTCAACCTTTATTGCATTCTGGTTGAATTGTAATTAAATTTCCCTTATTTCATTTTGTAAAGTAAATGGGTTGTTGAAGAGTAGCCATTAAAGCCGTCTTTCTAACATTGGATAGCAGCCCAATGTAATGATAAGTAATAATGCCATCCATCAAGTAGCCACTGCATCCCACCAGTTCATGTTACGTTCGAGTGGTAATATAAAAAGGATATTGTCACATTTTAGCTTAAAACCATCTCGCAGGTTACACGACGCGATTGAAATTGGTGGCATAAGACACTATAGGATTCTATTGACGGCCATTTGGAGTCCCTAACACGAACCCTTATGGATTATATGTTTATTTTGACGTAAACATGTTTGATATGAAGCTGCAAAACATCGAGCTAAAATAGGATTTTAATGGTTTTGAGTGGACTTATTTAAAAAGTTTTCCACTTTGGCTAGCTCGTTCAATTGGTTTATATCTTAGCATAGGATTGTAAACAAGTCAAGATTACTTGTGAACTACTCGAATTCTATTCTATGATAACTTAAATTCGACTTGATTGCAATCAATTCGGGTTAGAATTCAAGCTACTCGCGTTATTATTGAATTCAAATTTGAGTTTGAAAATACTTGATTCAAGTAGCTTGTAAGTATATTCAAGCTTTTTATATAATTTTTATAAAAGAAAATTATAAAACTTATCTTTTTCCCAATTTTAAAGCTTGTTTTCGTTGTTTTTTTCCCTTCATATTCAATGGTCCTATTTATTATATTTAAGACAAAATAGCTAAAAACCTTATTATATTGTCAAATTTTAATTTATTTTTTAGTCTAGCTCATTTTCTATAGGAATTAATGATTGAGCCTAATTAAGTCGAGCTCGAGTTTATCAAGTATTAATTTAAGTCTAGCGCAGGCTTAAAAAATAAAGTTTGATTAAGCTTGAGTCAAGTTCAGGCTTTGAATTTTTCATTTGATTTGTGTTCGAGCTTGTTTATAACCCTAAATTGAGGTGTGAGTAAAAGGTTAACCCTAAGAAGCTAAATATGAACGTAAATAAAATATAAATGAATGTTTAAGGAATAAAGATTATATATCACAATATATGTAATGTATATTATCAAAATTAATTTTATTTTCCATCATATATATAATTTGGATTCTCTCTATTTACTCTTCATCGATTTCTTTCCATTTACAAATTAGTAGTTAAGGTTGTCTTGATTTTTAAGAAATTAATCTTATGATATCACTCTGACATTATTTATCCCTTTTAATCTCAATCACTAATTATATATGTGGCAGCATTTTAAGGGAATTGTGGAAAATTAAGGGAAAGCAAATAGAAGAGGTTCATTTGTGATATATATGCTATACAAATTAGGGCCGTGCAAAAAAATCGATTGAACCGTGAATCGATCCAAACCTGACCAAACCAAATCGAACTGAATTTTTGGTTTTTTTTTATACGGTTTAATTCACGGTTCGATTCGGTAGTGGAAAATTGGTTCGTGGTTCAATTCGAAGTTATGAACCGAACCATATGGTTCGAATCAAACTAAACCGTTTCACCTTTAAAAAACAAATCCTTTTAATGTTATCTTTATTTTTATAGTTAATTGTGTTTTAGGGTAATTTTTTTTATTTATAATTAATACTTTTAGAGTTTCAATGGTTCAAAAATAGTTGTAGTTTAATGGTTACTAGAAATAGAAATATATTGGTTATCTCTTTCATCGGTGAAGTGAATCCAATCTTACTCCTTCCTTTGTACACATACACACATATATTTGTAATGGCACTTGACTAGTTTTGAGTCTTAAAAATAAAGACTACCACCAATTTATTCTTATGTTTAGTTATTCAACGTATACTACTGATGTGAAAACATTTGGCTCACTATATTGAATGTTGATTTTCATAAATTAATAAATGTGTTATTAATGATTTTGATAAATTAATAAATCAACTTGTCGATTTATTGTTAAGGTTTGAAATTTAAGAAAATAGTTCCTAATTTTTTTTCTATTGAAATAGAAAAAAAAAAAAGAAAAATTCCTTCGATACATGGTTCGAACAGTATATCGAACCATTTTTTTTAGATTCAAAAATTGGCAAACCAAACCGAATGGATATGTTCAATTTTGTAAAAATAATCAATCGTACCGTATCTACCCTAATATAAATACTAGTCACGGACATGTAAGTTAAAACTAGTTAGAATAGATATTTGATCTTAGCTTATTTAAATGAACAAATTTTATATTGTCGTTGAACCCACTTTGTTGATGAAACGATCTGAAATCAAGGTAAATTTACAAAATAAAAATAAATAAATTTTAATAGTTGGTGTACGAATCGGCCTATTTGCAATCTTTAAATGATGACATCAATCAATGAGATATACGTGATTCTATTTGTCTAAAGACGTTGAGATATTCCTCATTTGATGTAATTGAGCTATCGGAATCGTTATTTATTTTTATATGCTGTTTAAATAGTTTTCTAAGCTTTGTTGTTAGATGAATTGTCTTTTCATGCGGTTTTTTTAATCTTTTTAAGCATCGTTGATCTAGGAGCACATATACAATGCGAGCTGAGGGCGACGTAGATCTTTTAAAAGGAGGCTTCCATCAGCAAAGCACTACTAAAGGGGCTTCTTCGATCTAGTTGGACTTACCCTAAAGATATGATGCTTCTTTCTTTTCATTTATTTATATTTCAATTGAACTGAAATGGAAGTGCAAATCCCATATTTAAGGTGGAAAGATGATAGGAAAGGGGCTTTTAATTGCTTTTTTTCTTCTTTGTTTTTTCCCAAAGAAAAGAGGGGGAAAAAGGTGAGGGTCTAGCTCTTTGAAATATATATATGCTTTAAAAAATAAAAATAAAAATTATAAATAATACTTCTAAATTTTAACCTAGGGGCGAATATATGTTTTCAATTTTCAAATGTTATATGGTTTTATTTGGATTGTCTCATTTGTATTTGTATTTAGTCTGTTTGATTTATTTATAAGTAAAAATTTTTATTTTTTATTTGTACCTATTTCTTGACAAATAATTTGTTTGAAAATAATAAAAAAGAAGCAAAAACAACTAGAATAAGATGAACCAAATAAATCAACAAACAACTCTTCTAAATTTTGATAAATTTAACAACATACTAAAAGTAAGGTTTCATGGGTATTAAAGTACATCATAATAAGTACCGGAGGTTTTTGCACTTAAATAAGTTTAGAGATAAAATTTTTAACTTCTAAGGTTATTTAGCAATTTATTGAAGTTGAGGATGATTTGTAATATTTAAAAATTTAAACAGTTGATCATAGGACTTAAACATTAGAATGTTATTTACAATTTTCTATTTTATTTTAGAAGAAAAATCTTAACCAATCCAAACGAGCATGTTAATTCATACTAGATTTCCGCACTTCCACTTGCTTTCCGTCTTTTATCCACTCAAATTTGTTGCTATGAAAACAACTATTTTATGCATATCTTCTTGAATTCTTTTTGAGTTCAAATTTAGCTTAAATAAGAAGCTGATCGTGCTTATTATAAAACAAAAACGTATTTGCGCTTATAAGGTAAACATGAAAGTTTGCTCTCTATAATTCCGTTGTTATGAATAATCAAGAATCTTCCTTACGTTTACATTACCAATTAGTTCATATATTTTCATTAAATAAGATACAAATTCTAAAGATAAAATGAAGATGATTTCCTTGATTTTCCATATCCTTCTCTATGTCTCAGATATATCTTAGGTATCTTCTTATTGGAACCGCATTATCATGTATAATACGATATAAATATAAAAATATAAAAAAAAAATTCTATCATATAATAAGTGAATATATTGTTTAATCATATTATAATCATTTAATAACATATTTTTGTCATTTTCAAACAGATATTATCAGAAACAAATTTCCAATAAAAATTGACAGTTTTACTCATAACAAATAAATAGTTTACAATACAGATATGATACAAATAAATTACAACTAAAATTTGATGCAAATATGTACGGTATGCCGGTAAAAAGAGAGGGCCATGGGCAATTAAAGTAGAGCATTAATGCAAGGCATATGCAGATCAAAGATCTCATAGGAAACTTACGTCCAAGGTAAAAAGAACATTGACGGTATAACAGTTAGATAAGAAAAGGGCATTCATTTTGATGATAAAATTTTATTACTAGTATGCATATACACACACGATGACAACAATGAATAGTTATACCAGCCATCAAGTCAACTATCCAGAATAGATCTTATACAGTACAACTTTATCATAAATCAATTTAGGGAAAGAAAGCAATTAGTTGTTTACTTTAGGAGAAAATAATCTATCAAAAATATCAAAGAGTGACGTAATGGGATAGCCACTAAATAAGCCAGTGGATTAGCACTTCTAATCTTCGTCTTTATCAGAAAGTGTGATATTAGATCACTAAAGATAATTAGTAAAGTTAACTATAAAAAATAACCTCCAAAAGTACTTCTCCAACTTCTAAACAATTCAGGTTCTTTTTTGGCATGGAGGGACCAGTAAAGTGGCGAGATGTTCCATATTAATATATTATTCATATGATTAATGAAAAGTAAACACAAAATTAATGGTCTATTGGGATGGTTAGACTTTCTATATGACATCACATGAATAAGTTGACACCATTAATTTTTGCAATTATCAAATCAGCCACTTAGTTGCTTGCTTCTAGACTCGGCTTTGAGACGAGCCGATTAAGCCAATCCTATAAAACGAGTGTCTAAATTGACATCATCATGGGTCGGTTTTTCAAACCGAGAACGGACCCCATCCTTCACCGGTCCTATAGTAGGAACCAGCCTAGGAATTGTAGGTTCAAACTGGTAAAGAATCCATCGTTCTAACAAGTCCTTACTGCTCCACCCCTTAAAACCACTGACTTGTAGTTTTAGAACTGATAGTTTAAGAATTGGCTAGAGAACCAGTAGAACCGACGATTTTCATGGTTGTATACCACAAAAATTAAAAAAAAAAAAAGAAATTATAAAAGAAACATAATTAGAAACAAATATTTAAAACTATTTTCGCATCATAGTAAAAATTTATTCCTATTCATGACATTAATATGTTGTTATTAACACACAATTAATAAATATATTTGAAATCATGTGTTGTTCAGTTTATATAGACTTCTAATCAAGTACATTTTCTTCCTTTACATATTGACTTATTTTGTGTTGTAGGAACTTATTTGTATCTTTAATACTTTATAGTGACATCTTACCAACATGACAACTAAAAAGTGCAAGTTGATTATATATAAATAAATGCATAATTGTATAATTTCTTTTAACTAGTGGCTATAAACAATTACTGTTAGGCTTAATTTATTTCAAGTTAAAAGTTTATTTTGCAATTATTTTATTACATAAATTAAGTAATTATTTAATTGATTTTTTTTGTTTTTTTTTTCTTTTCATGGATCTCAATTCCTCTAGAATCGGAACAGAATCGTGGGAAATGGACTAACCTTACGAGTCTGTTTCAGTTCCACCATTTTTTGGAATCGAGAATCGCAGTTTAGGTCCAATTCTGGAGCTGGACCGATCTGTGACGACCTCTATTTCTAACCCAAGTATTTTGGGCGATTTTCTTTTCCTTGTTCTTAAGAAAATAACTCTAATATTTAATAGTCTTGTATTATCTAAAAATACCTAGTAAATAATAGAGTATACATATATAAAAATTAAAAAATATATACAACTTTGTTTTATGGGAGGAAGTCATTGAAGAACATTACTACTACAGAGACTTGTACACATTAACACCCTATTTGCTTCATTAATGAATAAGGAGAAAATTGAATTGTAATTCAATGAGAATGTTATAAAGGTGTAGTAGTCATGATATAACTATTAGGGAAATTCTCTAGTAGTTCCGTCATTAATTTTGACAAGTCTTTCTGTCACTATCTAACAACTCATACCATGTTCAACTATGATCGAACCACTAAAATAGTTAATATTCCAACTATTATATTTATTTTAACGATTAGATGCTTGATTGGACGGTTCCACTATCGGGATCGTAGAAGCTGCCTAACTATTATGGTATTTAGTTAAAAAGGTTATATTGAATAATAGTAAAATATTTATTTTGTCCTGTCATAAAAGAAAAATATTTATTACATTTATGCATTATGAAAAAATAAATATTAGAGACGTCACAATGAGATGAACTCGAGCTAAAGAATGAGTCTTACCTCACTATTCTGATTAGCAGTGAGATGCGCCTCTCTAGCCTTGTCTACTTATTTATACACAAAGTGGGGACTCATTGCTAACTAAGTTATAGAGAGGAGTCAGCAATGCAAGTCACCTCTCAAATAAGAAGGTGGTGGGAAACTTCTAGCCTTCTAAAATTTAAAAGAATGAGTTTTCCTCTTCCACTCGTTATATAACCTTACGCCTCTTCTCTCGCTCTCCCTTGCATTTACTATGCACGCGAGGTTTTTCTCTCTCCTTCTTCTCAAAATTGTCTTTTCTCCTCTAGCTTTTAGTTCTCTCTTTATTTATGAATTTTTATATTTTGACATTTGCAAAGTTTAGTGTAATATTTGGCAGTCACGAAGTTTACAGGAGTTTATTAATGACTTTTTGTTTCAATAGTGTGGTAATATTTTTTTATTTATATCTCTTATAATCATTCAATTGTAAAGTAAATTTTTTTTATATAAAATATATTATTAATATATTGTATAAATTATCATCGCACAGTATTAATAATATATTAAAATTTATAATTAAATTAAACATTATTATATATAAATTATAAATTCCATATTTAGTTGCAAGTAAAAAAGTTTTGAGAAAGAGGTAGGACTTGCCTCACTTGCTTTAAAGATGACAAATCAAAAGAGACGAGTCCTTGAGAGAAAGGACTGACCTCAATATGTTATATATATATATATATGCATGTATAAAATATAGATTACATATATAACACATAAGTCATATTACATGCATAATATATATTTGTAATATATATGTGTATGTATATATAACAAATAGATTAATACATAATTTCTATAAATATATATTATACATATGACAGATATAAATTATACATATGTGTATGTGTTGTTATACATGATTTGTTTTGTTGTAAGAGATGATTCCATCAATAGAGATAGACTCTTGCAAACATAGAAAAGCTATTAGAGAGGTGCCAAGTGGTTGTCTGGTGCGGCCACTCTATGCTAAGTTAATTCATGGGTCCTTCTTCATTTAAAGAATATTCACTTGGATCTCTCCTCTCTCTCATAAAGGGAAGGGTATTTATTCAAGTTCATATCGGAATGGGGTCCACTTCTTTTTTGTTAAGTTAAATCTCCATCTGTAGTTAACCTGCACTCGAGAATAGGGTAACCACCTGAGGAGTTGTGGCTATGTAGCATTGGTCAATCTAGTGATTGTCCCCTTCAGTTCCAATGTGGGATGCAGATCTTGCTTAGGCGAGTATGAAGTCCCTCTTGGTAGCTTAGTCTTGTGAGATGTCTCAAAGCTCAACCTCTAAGTATGTTGTTGGGCTCTTGAGGTTGGCTCTTGAGAAGTTTTCTGTTGATCTCCTCAGTTGGCAATGTAAGTTATCCAACTTCTCCTTATATGTGACCCGAGGTGCATTCTTCTTAGATGGTAAGGTTGATGACCTTTTGGGCTCCAAGCCTATGTGTAGTGGTAGTAGTCCAAGTGGGTTGTAACCTATACTTCATTGTCAACACTAGTTCCTCCAACTCTCATTGTATGAGGACAAAAAGAGTAGCAGCCAGATTAGCACGAGGTAGATTAGGGTAGTCACTGGATGTTAGCATTTTCCTAAGCTTGTTGACATACTCTTCTTGTTAGCTACATCCACGACTACTTAATCGTGAGTTGGATAGTTGTATAGTCTCATGCTCATGACACTTGCTAGGAAGCCCTGTGGTTTTCAAGAGACGTGATAAAGTCGTGTCGATCACGATGATTGTTTCATGATATTCTGATGCATTGGTGGGCCAAGACATCTGGTTGCACTATCTCAAGTGTCGGGCCGTAAGTAACCCTCTCGTCTATTGCTCCTTCCTTGGGATTTGTTTACACAAAGAACATTCCTTCTTTTCATTTCTCATAAAAAAAAAAAAAGTTTCTCTTGGCATTGTCCGCTGTTCATCCCAAGAGAAAGTCAAGCTCAGTAACTCGATACCCAATCTTTTTTTTGACAACTCTAAGGATATGGTGCAACGAATTATATATAAGGTAGGGAGAAGTAAGGGGGAGGCTAGTTTGAACTTGGGAAGCTCGAACTTCGGCAAATGTGATAAGTCAAAAAGCAACGGTTCAGCCTCGCGAGCAGCCATGAAGAGGGGTCCGACAAGGTCTATGTGTCATCGATGAAGAAGCAGGCCATTTTAGACTCGGGTTCGTCCGTGGAGTTGGCTGATAAAGTCTATCGGTACCCTGTGGATAAGTATCCTTTTGATGGTTTGGAAAAGGAGGTCATCATATCTTTACACACTAAGGTGACCAATTGATGGTTCTATAAGCCACGACCTTCTTTGTAAACCAAGCTTGACTTTGAGAACCGAATTGGAAATCGAAACGCTAAACAGAAATAGCTAGGGTTAGAAAGAAACTAGAAACTCTAAGTCCCTTCACCAAAAATAAAATCATAGAACTTTTGAGAGCAAGTTGATCTAAATTATAGTTCTAAAGAATTATCGAAACATAAAAAGATCAATTTTCGAGAATTTATCTATTTTGAACTCAACCGGGATCCATTTCGAAAAACTGGGCCCTGGGCTCGAAATTAGAAAAATATTCTAGAATACTCTTTAAGACTGAAATTTAATAAGGAATTCAAAAATATATTTATTATAATTTTTTGGTTTATAAAAAATTAGTTATAGCCTTTAACTATTTTCTTTACTAACCGGTAATTCAATTATCTATCTACTATTCACAATACAAACCCATACCCTACTCACACTCACAATCCATGCCCTACTCTTACATCCTTACACTTCACTCATTACCATTTTCTTTTCCCATGCAAATTGTCACATATTATTACACAAAAATTGAGTTTCAAAAATCACACAACACTCATTCTCCCCCTCTCCTCCCTTGACCGGCGCAAACGCCCTCCCATTTCCCCTTATTTTTTATTTTCTCTTTTTATTATTCACATAAAACCCTAATACCTCTCTCTGTATATACCTTTTATGCCTTCTCATTTACATTTTTATTCTCTTTTTTCAATTTCACTTTAGTAATTTTTACAAACTCTCTCTCTTTTTTTCCTCCTTGTCGTGAACTCCCCATCCCACACACACTCATACACTTTTTTTTTTCTTCAAATCCTCTTGTTTTACAAGCTCAATAGGTATAGATCTATACACTATCACCATGAAAACCTGTAATGGCAAGATCATTCATGTGTGGATTCACAAAAAAAATCCCCATGAGCTTCATGCTAGGGATGTGAAATCACTAAAACATGATGATCAAGCCATCATAAGTTGTGGATCTTATGTTTTAAGCTCATATTTTTGTCATGATCATGATATATGTTCATATAGTGATGATCTTATGTAGAAATCTTATTAATAAATTGTTATCATAATAGTATACTTCATTTCATGCATCTAACATGATCATCACACTAAGATCTAGCTTATAAACATCCATCATTTACATGTCATTTGAGATCTCATGCATTTATTTGTTTAGAATGAACAAATGGCCATAAAGATTTTGCCTTATGTAAATGAATGTTTTGTTTATTTTTAAAAGTTAGGAATTTATGAAGATGAGCCAAAAAGCTCAAGAACAAATTTTGTTTCATCAAAATAACTTTTGTGAATTCGGATGGAAAAAGAGTTATATTTTGAAACCTATTTTTCAACTCCAAAACATAAGTTTTATGTGAAAAATGAAGGGCTTGTAAATAGGTATCAATAGAAGATGATTTTGATAAGTTAATGGTAGATCTATTAAGAGAAATTTGTCAAACAAGAAATATTAAAATTTGGATCTTATGTTAGTTACATGAAATTCGTAACTAGGAAAAGAGGGTATGTAAACACCTATTTTTCAAACCCAAAATGGAAGTTTTATTAAGGAAACGAAGTCCTTAGGGATAGGAATAGTGGATCCTTAATTTTTAAAGTATTACAAAATCATTTTTAGAAATTCGGATCTAGGAATAGCCCATATTTAAACACTTGTTTACAAAGTGTAAAATGAGGATTTTTATTGAAAAATGAAGATCTTAAAGAATAGATATAGTAAAGACTTAATTTTAGCAAGAATAAAAAAAAATTATTAAGGAAAATTTCTAAAACAGTGTGACTTGTCAAGAACACAAAATTAGTCTTGTTAAGTTAGGTATTCATGACATCTTGTAAGTAGAAGCTTTCTAAAAATATTCTTCTAATAAAATACCATCAAGAACATACATATAGGAAGCTCATGACATACCACTCGTGATAGTAACTTGTTAATATTGCATGCATATTGGCATGGATAGTAGAAACATCATAACTCTTCACAAAAACAATTTCTAAAATGGATGTTTGGCTAATGATAAGAACTCGTCCGAACTTTTCGAGACTTAAAAGTTTTCAAAATTGAGATATTATATTAGAATTAGATAGATCTTTCGAAGTAGATATGAATCAGTATATAATTTGCGAAATTCCAAGTTAAAGTGACCAATTTTGACTGTTTTGAGTTGGAATTTCTATTAATGACGAGAATTACGAACTTAATAGTTTTTTGAAATAAAATGGATTAGATGTGAGTTGAAATACTCATTTGGGTATTTCTTTCATTTAGGTGCCTTGGATCTCGATGATTTGTTACCACTGGATTGTTATTACTAAGAGACCGGCGACCTATGGCAGAGTGAGTATTGCTTCATAATTTCATTTCTTGATTGTGTTTGTAGTGATTAGCTGCACTAGATTGTGAGGGAAAAGATAAAAATGGATTTGCATGATAGGAATTATGAGGGATTATGCATGCTTGTTGATGAGTTGAGAAGTTGTATTAAGAATATCGGAATCGGGTGATTAAATTATGCTTGTTTAAGATATTATAGGATTGATTGTCTGCGAGATTGGTTGATCATCTAAAAATTGGTATTAATAATTATTCGGATTTATAATTAACATGGACATAATCACTTCACGATGGGGATAGAGCATTAGCATATGTTAGTTACCCATGATCCATAAACGGCTAAAAGTTGGTTGATCGTGATCCATAAACGATATAAATGAGTCGGTTGATCGTGATCCATAAACGGCACATTAATTCAAGGTAGTACCGCAATATTCGTTAATCTTCTAACCTCGAATGAAGGGCGTAAATCCATTCACATATGATTTCCAGCTGATCATATATCTTGTTTGTTCATGTTGTTGATGCACTCCATATGGTTGAAGAAATAACTTGATTGAATGATTTGTTATAAATTTCTTTATGGAAGTATTCACTGACTAAGCTAGTGTAGCTTATGCCCCCATAGCTTTTTCTTATTGCACTTTTCATATATTTGGTTAAGGCAGAGGTATCCTACCGAGCAAGTACAGGAAATAGGAGTTTCCTTTAGAAGTTTGTGTTCAATTTTGTATAGATTTCCATAGAAAACCCTAATAATTACCAAATGATTATAAAAGACTACTTCTAAACTTAATATTCTTTCACGGAGGAATGCCCCTATAATTTTTGTAATTGATTATGTAGACTCATGGTTTATATTATGATGCTTATAGTATGTCAAATTAAACTATTTATCTCCATTGGTTCATGTATTCCATTGTCATAAAGGTACGCCTTGCATCTATACAAGACTTTGGAATGATTGTGATAGTAATTCCTGAGTTTTATATAGCATGCAGCAAGCTGTTACGTTTATGGTACCCTATGGGGCGTGACAGGTCTTGATGGGATTCATAGTAAGCTCATGGAACAGGACCTTTCGGGCCATATGTTAAATAGAGATGTGAGGGGCTCCTTAGGATTAATAGGTTATGATGCCTTTAGGTTTAGATGGGGTCTATCTTCTTGGTAGGCGAAGGTTCACCCTATAGATTAAGGCATTCCGATTCGGCTTGAAGATGGCCTTTTCTACATTTTAGAAGGAGTTCTTCAAGTATCATTGGTTTCATCCAGCTCAACTACTACTTAAAACCCAATGCATTCTGGTAGCTTTTAAGGATATCTGCCTTAGCGTAACTGTGTGACCTACCCCGATCTTGTTTTGGTGGTATTTCTTACATAAGAATTCGAATGGTGGGTAGTGGTACCTTACCAAGCAACCCAAAAGTCCACATAGGCTTCTTACTAGGCTCGTTAGCTCAAATGGGTGCAATTAGAAGAGCAAGTTTTTGGTGTTTAAGCTGAAGGAGGGCATCTAACATGAGTTTGATTTTTAGGTAGGCTAGAGTAAGCCGAATTGAGGTGGAAAACCTCTAAAGTTGAAGCCACATGATGCCAGGGGCTAAGGGTGTTGAAGCAAGTGACGGAAGAGTGAGGTGGGAGACCCTTTGATGCTACACTCATTGTAAAGAATTTTTTAAGGCATGTGCCATTAACGAGGGAGAGAAAGCTACTATTCCTCGAGGTGTGGCTATGTTTTTGTGGATGTAATCTCTTTCTCTCTCCCCCTCCCTCAAGGGCTATCGAATCGAGATCTTAATAGGGAAGGCTCTAGCTAGCTATTATATTCAGGTAAGCTCAACTTGATAGGCTTTAGAATTTCTTTTTTACTAGTGTTGTTTTTGTTATCCTTTTGCATATGTACCAATGGAGATTATTAATATTGTTGAGCTCCTTTCGAGCTCTTCAACTAAGAAGAGGAAGAAAACCGTGGTTAAGAGGAAGGTACCCACATAGAGGTAAGCTATTGGTGGTGAAGAGTAAGGTTAGCCTGTGCCTATTGTTGAGGAGATATGGGTTATGTCGTCATCAAGTCCTTAGAGGCATGAGCAACGTAGTGAGGCTCCTATTGCTGATCTTGGTGTGTCAGTTGTTCATACTCCCTTAAGTCCTCGATAGCCCACGGTGTAGAGTCTACCTCAGTGTTCTCCTATTGTTGTTTCCCCTATTGGTCAGGGGGTCTCCTCAGGTTGAGGTTGTTGGAGCATCAGCAACCTCATCAAGTCGGTCAATGTTGGAGGTTAGCGTATAGAGACTACTGTTGGGGCCTCGATTGATGTTATGGGGGTAGGGCTCTTAAGTGGAGTGATGTGGCTATTGACTGGGGAATGTTTGAGGACCCTATTGTTGTAGAGGATAAGATTAGGGTGAAAACCTTATCAAGCGAGTTAAGATCTAAGGATCGAGCTTTATATTTTTTAGCTCGTAAATTATATGAGGTATTTCCCTTTTTTTTCGTCTCTTCCTCTTTGTCTCTCTTCTCCTCTCTTCATCTTCTTCTTCTTCTTTTTCTTCTTTTTATATATCTTTAATTGCTATAGGTTGTGGTGGTCTTTTATGAGATTACAAGATATGCGAGGTCAAGTTGGAGGGGTTAGGGGTGAGGGGTTAGGGTACACTATGATTTCAACTCTCTTTCTTATCAAGTTCATAGTTTTCCCAAGTTTGTGGTCATTCTTAGTATTTCCTTGTCAAAGTGACGAGGAGTTGGAGAAATTGAAGGTTCGCATCACTAAGATAGAGAAGGAGACTTCTGAGGAGAGGCAAGGGAGGATTAGGCTATAGAGTAATGTCATCGAGTTGATGGATGAGAGGAGCAATTGGTTCATTAGGCCGAGACGATGGCAATTCGCTCTCAACAGGAGCTCAGAAAGGCATTACAAGTGCAATCCTCTTTAAATGATATTGTTAGTGACTTAAAGAAGAAGTGGAAGGATGTGAGGCAAGAATGGTAACCTTATCCTTTCACGTAAAGGAACTCACAGCAAGCTTAAATAAATTGAGAGGGGAAAATGCTTCTCTAGGGTTGGTTGCTTTTCCTTCGTCTCTTCTACTTGTTCGTACCTTTAGTTTTCCTTCTCTTTTTTCATCATCATATAAATATCTACTTCTTTCTTTCTTCCTTTTTTTTTTTTTTTTTTTTGGTAGGCTTGAGTGGTGATTTTAAGGGGGCTAGGTCATCTCTGAGGTGGCTAAGAAGTGCATTTAGAAGGAGCTCTTTGCAAGTTAGAGGTGGATGGAGCTTCAGCAGACAATTGCAAAGGAGAGTGCTCATGTTGTTCATGGTGAAGTACTGTCCGCTTGGGTAAGGACATTTGGAAGATGACGAGAATGAAGAGGAAGAAGGATAGGAAGGTGACGGAAGAAGCGTTGATAAAGTCAAGGAAGGCGCTGCCATTGTAGACCAAAGTGAAAGTTTTGCCCTTGATGTGGCACAGAGGGCTGAGTAGCGAGCCTTAGAAGCAATAGTTCTCGAGGTGATGCTGGCATCCAAGCCTCAACAAGAAAACCAGGTCGAGGTTGTTGGTAACACCCTGGCTGAAGGCCAAGAGGAAGTTGTCGCTGCTGCTCCTCGATCCATCACTAGTGAGGATAACTTTAGTAGTTACCAAACTAGTTGACTTGTTTCATTGTCATATCATTTTTTTCTTTGTCTCTCTCTCTCTCTTTTGTAGTGTAGTAGGTTACTCTATCAACTCACCTGAAACTTTTATCAGCCCTCTATTGGCTTATAGCTGTAATCCTTCTGTCGATTTAATGAACTTGCTTATTTTAATGTTTCTCTCTTTCCTTACTCTCTTTTTCTTATCCATTGTCATGTGCACATGTCTTTTGCTATGAAGCTCACATCTAACCTCTTTGGGTTTTGTAAAGCCCACAAATTAGCTGTAAACCTCATAAATTTGTCTTGTCATTTCAAGTAACATGTTGATGTAATTAGAAGCTCAATGAGGTTCTTTCTGTTGTCTAAAGATACCAAAGATGAGATTTCGTGTATAATAGTTTCTTTATTATAATGTAACATCAAGCTATGAGTTCTTTTGTAGATAAATGTCTTAAGATCACATGGAAACCCTAATCTATATGGCATGATTCGAATCACCTCATTTAAGGATTATAATAACTCACAAACTGGACTACTTAAGCTCCTCTTAAGCACCACAATTGACCTAATTTAGGGGAATTCTATAAGTTAGAAACAAGTTTAATTTATTAGGAGCCACATGTCTAGACTTAAAGATGCCACATGGAGCGCCTATGTAGTGACACATGGAGCGCCCCTAGAGTGACATGTAGTGCATTACTTGAGCGCCACATGGGTGAATCTTGAAGCGCCACTTGTCAAGCTTAGAAAGCACCAAATGTCAGGCTAAGAGGCGGCATTTGTCAATACCCTAAGCAACCACATGTCATCTTAAGAAAGCTCATGGGGACTAGCTAAAACCATGTATCACTTGGAGCTTACAATGCATCATCCTTTAGCAATTCTAGAAGAACACAATCGTAAGCTCTAGCCTACTCTTGGACGTGTAGTTTACCATGAATGTGCGTGAGTTCACATTGGAGAAACAATAAACAACCTCTACCATCACTCAAATCCACGACCGTGAGCTTTGAGAAGGATGAATTGATCACAAGAACATCACATCATCTTATCACCTCTATCATGACTAAGCTACTTGACATGGAGTGTTCACATTGTAGCTTATCAAGCTTGTCTCCTATCTTCCTGGTAGCTATGTATAAATATAGTAAATGGACTCCTTGAGCATTTATGTAGCCACAATTCATCATGAGCTCTAGATCAAGTAGCACACCATTCAAACTTTAAGGATAATACTACTCTTAACTCAAATTGAACATGTGTGGCAACAATAAAGCAAGACTCCTAGGAACAAACATCTCATGTGCAGTTAGGACTTCTAGACAATAGGACAAGTTTGCCATTAGCCACATGTATCAACCGTCCATGATCACAAGTCCCATCAACCACTTCATGATCTTTGAAGCTCTATAAAAACAAGACAAGTTAATGTGGTCCCAATTCCTTTCCCACATTGTGTGCTCTATACCCCTCACATCACCACATGCACACAACATCAAGCTAAGAGCAACACGCATACTTGATCCTAAGAATCAACATGCACGCACACTCCTCAAGCAAGGGTAAGACTTAGTCAATTCAATTATCATTGATCTAAATCTTTTGCTAATACAATCTATATGTCCTTTGTTTAGGGTCTCCACAATCTAAGGAGTGAGGTAAGATCCTAAAATTCCTCTTGAAGTTAAGTTAATATTGATTATGTAACACATGTTCTATGTGCACTAAGTATGATATATGCACTTGGTTCCTATGTGAGCTTTGAAAACATGTAGCACATCACTAAGGGTACACAGCCATGTAGCATGCCTAGAACATGCGGCCATGTTTTGTTAGAGAAAACATAGCCCACAACTTGTTAAATATAACACTCAACAAGTTATAGCTATGCATGTATCCAACTCTAAGGCCTATCAAATCGGATTACGGAACTAAGTAAAGATTGTACTCGACTATGCATGATGAACCTCTCAGATCAAGCTATAACATGAATGATACATATAATTGTTTCTCATGATAAACCTATCTTTAAAAGCGTAAACAAATTAAGGATAGTTACATATAGGGGAATGAAGTTCCTTTACTCATTAGTGATTCCAGGTGATACAAGTTTGTTTAAGATTCAAATCCATGTTATGCACCTAACCTATATGAGCAATAAAGGATCAAATAGACTTTCATGTGAGTTTAGGATAATCAGTAACATATCTTTAAACATGGAATATACTTAGCTTCAAAACAAAAGAAACACGATGAAACTAAGGAATATAGAAGAGGAGTAGTTATATCAGCGAAGGAGTGAAACAACTAGTGAAATACTTGAAAATTTGTTTTGCGAACCGATCTGGTTCCTTAGGAAAAATGGTAAAACACATGCACCTTACAAAGTATAAGATTAGAGATATAAAGAGTAGATGAAACGAGCTTTCCAAAACATATTTATTCATAGAAATCCAAGTTGAAATGAGTAAGTTATGATCAAAACGAGATTTCATTATATCTTTAGCAATCCGAATTTATGCGGGAAAAAAATCCTATTATAACTTGCTTGAAACCTCAAAATGAGATGAGATACAGATAGTAGACTTTGAGAGCTTCTAAATGACTATTCATACGTTTAAAAAAGACTAAATGAACAACTAGTAACAAAAACAGTAGAACTGCAAATTCCATGTTGTAAGACTACTACGTCTAGTATCCAATCCATGTTGATTAGTGACAAACACGTTCTTATCATTTCACTAGGATCTTTAGAATCATCTTTGGACTTTCCTATAGATTACTACAACGATTAAGGAAAATGGGCAAATAAGTAACTCTGATCCATCATGTTGTTTATGATGGTAAGAATAGTTGCACTATGATTATTTAGTAAAGAAGAATTTAAAGTGTTGTTTGCTTTGGGGATTGGGCTTGACGCATGTTGATTGGTGCTTGGATGAATTGTAAATCGTATGCTATATTCAGGGATAAGAACAATGCATGATATTGATAAAGGTGATTTGTATGTTAAGAATTGTCTGATATTGTTTGATCTCAAATGAACGAATTAATGATTATCTTATTCAAAAATAATTTGGCATGCATTGCATCCTTGCATTTTCTGCATTCAAGCATGATAGCCCACTATGTAATAGCATTTCAGATCTTTGGTAATGTGTCTGGTTTTCTAGATGAAAATTTCCTAGTTCTTGCAGGAGTACCTTTGTTCCGATTGGTTCTACGAGAACTAAATGGCATCAGAAGGAACGTCGCCCGTAGTTTCAACAAGAAATGACTTTTACTTAATGGTGTTTCTAAGTTCCAAAATTTTGAAATAATAATGCTTTGAATTGTTTTATGGTACCTTTCTAGCTTGGTCCTTAGATTCTCCTAGGCATGGCGGATCATTATGGTGTGGTTCCTTCAACCCTAATAAGAGAGCGTAAATCTCTATCCTGTTCAGATTCTGGTTGTCTAAGCTTGTAATTGTTCATATGTATTATTACTGCATTGCATATTATTTGTTAATCAACTTGCTTGGTCACTTGATACATGATATGATTTGGTTACATCACTAAGCCGTGGTATAGCTCACACTCTCATAGATTTTTCGAGATATGTTTGAGGCATTGGCTTGTCCCATCAAGGAGCTTTTCTCTAGTAGGAGTCAAGATCTAGCAATAAGAATGATGGAGTCCTGAATGGATTTTATTATGTCATTTAAGTTGCAAACAATATCAGTTTGTAATATGTAAATGATGGAAAACATAGTATAATGCTTACTTTTGAGTTTATATCTTGCATATATACATTAATAGATCTTGTCGCTTGTCACTTGTCACAATCCATGAATGGCAGGTTGCATTATGCACTTGTGATTCTCTCTGATGGCCTAAAAACTATGTTTTTACAAAATTCATTGGAATTAATTTGTTTCACAATTACGTGATTCAACTAGGGTACCCATAGGGGCATGATAGGTTCACCTCTTTTGCCCTAAGGTAGCTGTCTTTTTAGCTTGTTGCCTTAACTACCTCCCATTTTTTCGGTCATATTTGGAGTGTCATCGATCCTATCAAGCCTGAGTTAGGTGTGTATGGTATATCTGCAGGGCTATTTATAGTCGTTCTTTCACAAAATTCTTGGTACTTTTCAATGTTTAATCGGACGATTGAGGCATGTTGTGCTCTAGATTCTTGAGATTTGGTCGCATTAAATGTTGATTCTTGTGAGATGCACTTTTGCTTATAAATATCTCTCTCTTCTAGAGCACCTTGTCACATTTCAATTCCAGTCTTTTACTTCATACTTCTTACATGAAAATCTTTTTCTTCTTTTCTCAAATTCTTGCTGTCGATCAAATCATGTGGTAGCTTTTAGTCAATCTCCTTTGGCTGGAGAGTCTAGCCCTTGGGAGTGTGGGGCTATAAAAAGAAAATTTTGGCACTCTTTTGTCTCTGTTTAAAGGGGTCGCACCACTACAGTCCCTGTTTACATAAGCTTGTCACTAAAATTGGCAAATGGGTTAGGCATGTTGCTTAAGTTTTAATTCCCATTGCCGTCTCGGCCACTTGATCTAGGGTTGTGCTTCTCTTCTATGGTCCCTAAGTTGAGGTCATAAGGCTTGTGTCCTTTCCGGCATGGTCATGGTGACCTTAGTGATGTGCTCAAGGTAAGTAGGAGCTTGTCCCCTTTTGAAAATCTGGTTCCCTAATGGGTTATATAGGTCAAGGTCATCATGGAGGAAACATCCGACCCTTTCTTCTACTTCCCAACTCCTTTTTGCGGGCCATTTTCATGGTAAATGGAGGTGGCAGGGGATATGGTGGCTTATCCTCCTCCTCAAGCTTGGTCTCCTATTGATTTATTCAAGGTCGAGATTATTGAGGAGGAAGTGATCTATCCTCTCTAGTGCTCCAAGTTCCTTTCATTAATCCTCTTCCATGGTAGGCTGGTTGGAAAAATGCTAAATTTTTATTGAAGGTCGTTCTTCGGTTGCTTCTCAAGCTGGGATTCCAATTCGGGTGGTGCATCCTCCAAGTCATGGTGAAGTTTGCTTGCCTTGTTGCCTTTAATCAACTTTTAATGTCTTCTTAGCCTTGATGTTGACCTCATTTGGTGGTAGAGGCCAGAGATTTGATAGATTCATACTCAAGAGAGGTCGAGGTCGTGGTGACCTTAAGAGCCTTAATCGTAAGCTTACGGGCTTTACTGAAGTTGTACCCAGGCCAAACCTAAATTTTCGAGTTGTAGCTAACTTGGCAGCGCACCGTGGTATTGCTCATATGAAGTCATAGAGGAAGCTGAGCACCTCTAGTTTGAGGTTTAACTCCTTTTCGGAGTTCCCATTTTGAAGCTCGAACATCTTTAGAGATTCTCACACTTATAGAAATTTCGTTTTTTATTTTTGTTTGGGATGCCATTCAAAACTAACCTAACCGAGATGCTAGTCAAAACTATTGTAATAATTTGCTTCAAATCAATGAACTTGGTTTTCACACTGGTTTTAGATTTCTTCTCATATAACTTTAGTTGGCAACTGATTTATCAAGTAGTATGTAGATGGTAATTCTGGTCAAAATTGTGCACTTAAAACATCATTTATTGTATAAGCTGCATCATGCCTTATGAACTTCGACCTCTAGATGGGGTTACCTTAAAAGGGATTTACCTTTAAGTAGGAGTTACTCAAGCTAATGCAAGGAGTTATCCTTAACTGAGAGTTACCTGAGCTAACGAGGGGAGTTACCCGAGCTCTTTCTGCACATGAGGGTAGAGTTCATTAAACTCCCAAGACCCCTGCTAGACTTGTTTTATCTTTTGTTCAAAAGAGGGTTTAGAGAAAGCATGTTAGTGTAGGAATTTATTTCATTCATGATCTTTTCACATCTTTACAAGGTCATATTTTGAGCTTTACATGTATGTGGTGAAAGTAAGTCGCATCTATTCGAAGAACTTTGTTATCATTCCATATTCTAGGGATGAGCTCGCCATCTAAAGTTTCAAGCTTATATGCTCTGTTCCCCAAGGCCTCTTTTACTCTGAGGGGGTATTCCCAATTAAGAGTGAGCTTTCCACGGGCTTTTTCTAACCTCATTGCCTTTAACTTTTTGCAAACTAGGTCACAAAGGAGGAAAACCTTGTACTTGATCTTTTTGTCATGATACCTGGCTACCTATTGTTGGCAAGTTACCACTCTCTTGCTTATAACATCTCATGTTTCTTCTATAGCATCCAGTTTAGCTTTGGGGCCGCCCTTATTGATGAGTTTGTCATAGAACTGGACTTAGGTGTTTGGTAGCTCGAGCTCAAGAGGCAAAACAGCTTCAAATCCAAAAGCCATTTGAAAAAGGGTCTCTTATGTTGGGTTCCGTCTAATAGTGTGGTAATTTCATAGTATGTTGGGGAGCGCGTTCGCCCACTTGCCACTTAAGCGGTTAACTTTAGCCTTCAAGCTTTGCAGGACGGTTTTGTTGATTGCCTCGACCTGGCCATTTGCTTGAGGGTGCACGACCAAGGTGTAGTATGCCATGATTTTGTACTTAGCACAATAATCCTTGATTGCTTTCGAGCTAACTATTTTCCATTGTCCATTATGATGGAGTGGGGGACTTCGAATCTTACTAAGATGTTGCTGTAGAGAAGTATTGGACATCCTTGTCCATGACCTTAGCTATAGCTTGGGCTTATACCCATTTCATAAAATAGTCATACCCAACCATGATAAACTTTCTTTATCCTGTTAAAAAAGGGAAGGGACCGAGAATGTCAAGTCCCCACATGGTGAATGGCCATGAGATGGTGAGGTACTTTAGGTTTGTGTTTGTGTGGTTGACGAGGGCAATTTTCTGACACAATTTCACATCGATGTACGAACTCCTTAGCATCAATTTTCATCATAGGCTAGAAGTAGCTAGCTCATACCACTTGGGCGTACAGTGACTGATCTTTGATGTGGTTACTACATTCCCCAACATGGAGGTCTTCCAAAACTTGTTTTCCTTCCTCTAGGCATAAACAACGTAGTAGGAAAAAGCTAAAGCTCCTTTTGTACAAGACTCCATTGATCAGGGTGTAGTTAGCTGCATTATACATCAGTTTTTTTGCTTCTGTTCTTTTAAAGAGAAAGGTACAGTTCTTTAAGTAATTTTTTATTGGCGTCATCCAACTCGGTGGAGGAGGGACATTTTGTAGCTCAAGCACTTCATGTGCTTTAGATGCTGTGGAATTTTTGGGGAGGTACTCCATAAAAATCTTTCCTTCAATTTTTTCGAGGTCAAGGATTCACAAAGAGGCGAACCTGGATAACTTATCATCCTCCGATTGTCAGCTCTTGCTATTTTGATGATATCCTAAGGGGATAATTCTTGAGTTAGGGTACAAACGGCCTCAAGGTACTCGGTCATCTCTTGCTCTTTGCTTCATATGTGCCTTTGACATGTTGTACCATGATTTAGAAGTCTAAAAAGATTTTAAGGTCCTCGATATCCACACCGATGCTCATTGTTAGCTTTACTATTCGTTCACTTCACTATTATTACAATTTCATTACAATCTTATTCCTTATGAATAGCTATTATGATGTTTAGTTCTTTGAATAGCGATTCCATAATAAATCCCTATTACATAAAACATTGAATAGTCATTCTTTATTCAAATCTATGAATGCAAATTCAATACCAGAACTGTCTTTTTTTCAAAATACCACCATTTAAATAAAAAATTAATAAAGAAAAATCCTATTATACCTCTATTCCATTCCTCTGTAATAGGAATTCCATTACAATCTTATTCATTCAGCAAAATGAACAAGTCATTAGCCATTTAATAGGGCATCGTATTTTGCCTCGCTATCGCTTGCAGGGAACCTAAATTTCATGGCATAGCAAATTTTGACTCTGTGAGGTCCCTCTAAGATTAAACAAGCCTCACCTTCCCCCCCCCCCCCCCCCCCCCCCCCCCCCCCCCCCCCCCCTCCTCCTTTGTATGGAGGATTTAACTACGTGGAGAGTCCACACAACTTTCTGCTAATTTTAGCTTGGGTATCCCGGAGTACTCAGCCACAAAATTTGCTAGTACTTATACCCTGATGGCATCTCAGGGTTGATATTATACCCCATATGCACTGAGTTTAATGGCGCACTTCATCATTCTTCCATATATGTGAGGCTTCTAAAGGACCATCCGCAACGGTACATCGATAAGAATGATGATCTAATGCACTAAGAAATACAGGTGTAAGCGGTAGGTTAACTCCACTACTGTTAAAGCAAACTTTTCCAACTTTGTGTATCTTTGTTCCACTTCTTAGAGGATGTGGCTGATGTAGTATATAGGTCAGTGTTGACTCCCTTCCAGTCAAGTTAGGACCGATGATAAAGCTTGGTCACTTATTGTGAGATATAGGTATAGGACTTCTCCTGGGACTAAGGTCGGCAACATTAGTGGTTCTACTGGGAAATGCTTAAGGTTGTCAAAGGCCTCCTGGGTCTTTTCTATCTACTCGAACTTGTCAGGTTTCTTAAGGATCTTAAAGAATTTCAAACACTTATTGGTGCTCCTAGGGAGGAGCCAGCATAATGTGATTATTCTGCTAATGAGTTGTTGTACTTCCTTAACTAAAGAGGGATGTCTCATATCTAGAAGAGTTTTGATCTTGTTGGGGTTGGCTTCGACTCCTCTTTATGACATGACATAACCCAAGAATTTTCTTGATGAGCTGTCGAAGGTGCTTTTCAGTAGATTGAGTTTCAAACTGTAGAAGCAGAGGTGATCAAAAGTCTCTTAGTGGTCACGAGGTGGTCTTTTGCTTATTTTCTTTTTACAATCATGTTATCAATGTAAACCTCCATGTTTTTACCGATCTGAGGTTTAAACACCTTGATAACTAGCCTTTGAAGTTGGCATCAACATTTTTTAGTCCAAACAACATTACCTTGAAGTAGTATGTGCCAAAAGATGTGACAAAAGAGGTCTAAACCTCGTTGGTGTCGTTCATCTTATTTTGATTGTAGCTCAAGAAGGCATCCATGAGGCTTAGCAGTTCATGTCTTGATGTGCTATCAATGAGCTAACCGATCCAAGGTAATGGGAAACAGTCTTTTGGGCACGTCCTGTTTAGGTTGATATAATCCATACATATCCACCATTCCCATTGGGCTTCTTCAACAACACTAAGTTGGCCAAACAGCTCGAAGAAGCTTTTGGACTTCTTTTTCAATAGCAACTTGTCTTGTTAGGGTAAAGTTCTTGATCTTCAGGCAGATCGGCTTTAGGTTTTACTAATGTTTAACTTGTGAGTGATGATGTTCGGGTTGATGCCAGGCATGTTCAAAGGTGACCATGCGAAGACGTCTTTGATTGCTTACAAGAATGCAATCAAACTCTCCCTTAAGTCGGGGGAGATCAATGTCCTAACTTTCGTACTATGCTTGGGATTATCATCTAAGGCAAGCTCCTTGTTGTGCTCAGCAGGTTCATTACGACGATCATATCGACCTTCTGGTTTGGTGTCTATGATGCACACGTGATCTCCCTTCAACACTTTAAAGTACAATGTTTTAGACTGTTATTGGTCTCCCTTACATCGCCTATTCCCTCCAGGGTGAGAAATTTAGCCTTAAGATGGGGTTGCGAGACGACCATGCCAAATATCGACTATGTGGCCCACCCTCATATTGCGTTGTATGGAGACCAATAATCGACCATGAGGAAGTCAACCTGGTTTGTACCAAAACATTTGCAGTCACGAGCTCGAGGAGAAGGGTGATGATGCCTCGAGGGTGAACTGGCTAGTATTAGAACCTATATAGCGTGTGGTTGTACGGCCTTAGCTTAAGTTGAAACTCATGCTTCATCTGTTCATAGGCCTAGTTGAAAGGATATCCATGCTACTTCCAGTGTTGATGAGCACCCTTTTAATCCTCCAGCCTGTTATACGAGCTGATATAAATAGGGCATCATGGTGAGAAGTTTGGATCTCTTTGAAATCTTCGTCATCAATAGAGATGGCGGCATCAATTTTGGCTCTTTTGGGTTACATGTTCATCACTTGTCATAATCCGCTTGGGTTTGACGAGAGCCTAGCTTGGATCAAGATCAAGGGTCGACCTATGATGGCATTGATTTCTCCATAACATTCTCGAGTGATCTAGGACTGGTCTGAGTTGTCTCAAATATTTGCTCTTTTCTCCTTTTCATCAGTCTTGCGCTTCTAGATAGGTAGTTCAGGTTTGATGTCATGGTCGATATATTGCTTAGGCCAGCTATGTCATATGATGTCTTCAATGGCACTCTTGAGTTTCCAACAATTCTTCGTATCATGCCTACGATCGCAGTAATAGTTACAACATTTTCTTAGTTCTTTTCGCTTTAATCGAGGTTTCATTAGAGGATTTGGTGGTCCTTGGTTTCTTACTTCAAGAAACACATCATGCACAAGAAGTTTTAAAGGGATAGACTTGTCGTACATCGTAAAGAGCTTCCTCTTGTCACTAACTTTGTGACTCAAGTGTGTGTCAGCTTGATTATTGAAGTCGCAGTGATCCTTCTTGCGCTTTTTGTCTCAGTGCTAGTTCTATTTAGCTCAAGCGGGCTTGACCTTTACTTCGGCCTCCTTCTTGGCATTTTTGGTAACTTATTGTTGAATGTATTTCTATGCCTCTCCCTTGCTTAAGTGTGGTGAGCTAACATTTTGAGATTAAGTCAAAGAATAGGATATCCGCGAAGACTCGTTGTTTGATGGCTTCAAGGGCCACACCCTGATTCAGATTCAGGATTTCCAAACATGCTTTATTGAATCTTACTAAATAATCTCTCAAGGGTTCACCTTGACTTTGTTGTATAGTGTAGAGGTACGAAGCATTCTTTTCAGGCTTGCTTGCCATGAAGTGAACCATGGAAAGGTCACTAAGTTGGTCAAACAACTAATCGTATTTGGCTTAAGCTTGTTGAACCAAACTCGAGCTGTGCCCCAAAATGTGGTGGGAAAGGTCTTGCACCAAATTACATTTGAGAAATTATGTATCACCATGGTGGATTGGAACTGAGCAATGTGATCTTTAGGGTAAGTATTTCCATCATAGGACTTTAAGTTCGGGAGTCAAGCTCTAGTTGGGAGCACTTTGGACTAAATTTCTACCATGAAGGGCATTTTCCCTAGAATCGCCTTGGATGAAGACCCATTCCCAAGGCTTTTAATAGTCGATAGCCTTCTCATCATGTTTTTGATTTCCTCCAGGGCCTGCTCCTTCTCTGAGTTCAAATGGGTCTCTATGGCAAGGAGCATGGGCTTATGGTCCTTGTGAGCTTAGGTAGAGCTAAGACCCACTCGATCTATCGTTAGCATCCTTCGTTCTTGATGTGGCGATCCGAAGATGCCTAGGTCCAATCTTGAGACGTCTTCCATTCTTGTTGGGTGCAGGAAGTAGCCCTTGCTAGACTTTTGGAGGCAATGAATCTCTAGTATACATTCGAAGCTAGTCTAGAACTGTACGATTGAGCTCTTCTAAAGGCGCTAGCTCATAGTAGGGTCGCAGTATCTCGATGGTTTCTTTGGAGCAATTCCTTATCACGTCTCAAGGGTGACCTCATTAGGGAATCGCTCTATTGTGCACTAGAAGCTTGCTCCTCTAGATGTAGGTTTTTTAACCCTTTAAACTTTGTGATCCTACCTTATAGGAGGGCATCATAATGCTTATTCTCAACATTCTTGTGTACAAGTTGCCTACACAAGTTCTCAAGCTCCAAGATATGTCTTAGATCCATAAAACTAGTATTACTAGTGATGGCAGCTCTTTGTCTTATAGCTCATGAACTCCATTGACTGCCGGAGCAGCTACCAGTTGAACAGAAGCTAGATCAAGTTGGTTTTTACTTTGTTGAGGCCTTGGCATGGTTGGTATCAAGAGCTATTTTTTACTTTCGTTATGGGTTTTTTTTTTTTTTTTAAAATAGGGAATGTTAGGGTTTATGAGGGTTTTAGTGAAGGAAACGATCTTAAGGGTAAAAAATAAGGAATAAGGAGATTTCCTACATATGGCATCAAGCTGTTGCAAGAGCTAATTTCGTCGATAGAGATAGGCTTCTACAAACGAAAAAAAGTTGTTATAGGGGCGCCAGGGGGTTGCTTGGTATGGTCATTCCGATACTTAAGTTAGTTCGTGGGTCCTTTCTCATTCAAAGAATATTCACTTGGATCTCTCCCTTCTCCCATAAGGGGAGGAGCTATTTATAGTTCAAGATAATATCAAAATAGAGTCCACCGAATCTTTTCTGTTAGGGTGAATCTCCATCTGATAGCTGACTTGGCAGTCGAGGTGATGAGGTGCTCGACCTAGAGGAGTTGTGGCGACGTAGCATATGGTCAGGTTGGTGATGTCCCGTTCAGTCCCGAGGTGTGACACGGGCGGTTACTTAGACGAGTCTGTGGAGGTCCCTTGTCTGTGAGCTAGGTCTTGCAGAGATGTCTTAGAGCTCAACCTCGAAGGTAATGTTGGGGGTCTAGCTTGTGAGGAGGTCGTTGTGTTGATCTCTTCGGTTGGCAGTATCAATAGTATCCTAACTTCTCCTTAGCAGGTCATGACCTGAGGTGTGTTCTTCTTGGACTAGCAAGGATGATGACGTTCTAGGTTCGAGGGCCCATGTGTGGAGGTAGTGGGCTGAGTGGGTTGTGGCTTATACTTCCCTATTAGCACATTTGTTATGAATAATATATATAGGGGGTGAAAAACGTGTCTACTAGCTTTTCTAGAAAAAAAAATCCTAAATACAAATAAGATAATTTTTAATTACAAAATAACCAATGCAATATTGCATGTCCAACATGTGACACATAAATTTACTAAATAGTTACCTTTTTCATATACGATTTTACCAAAGTTGTATAGTGTTAAATTGCATCATAGAAATGTGATTTTCTAATGTACTTATTATAATTGTGTAATGCGTTAGTGAATCGTATTTTTAAAATGTGATTTATGTATTAACACGTGAGTCACATCCTATATATGTGGCTGATGTGTTAATAATAGAATTACTTCTTATAGATGCAGTTTGCATCGGTATTTTGATAATTATACATTTTCTTTAATATTTATATGTGTGAATGTGGGTGTAGAGGGGTGTGTTTGTGTGTTGTACAATATATGATATATAAATGGCTTATGATATATATAACATCTTGGATTATACATTATTTATATGTTATCAATACTACTATGACATACATATTATATTTATAAAACGCATAGTATTTAGATTGTGTATAAAGCATATAAATATATATATATACATATTATATATTTATAAGAGCATATGTGGATTATAAAAAAAAAGGAAAAAAACTATAAATTAATATAACACATGTTACAACAAAGGATTAAGAGAGGGGGGGGGGGGGGGGGGGGGGGGGTGGGGGGTGGGGGGAAGAGGAGAGAGAGAGAGAGAGAGAGAGAGAGAGAATTTAACATATTACGTTTTAGAATAAGAATGTTTAAATAATTTTATATTTACTCTAGAATGTCCAAATAGTGGCATATTAATATATTACTTATATTTATTTTTAACTTAATGTTGCAATTGAGGAGAGTAAACATCAGAATATGTATTCTCCATGATAAAAATTTAATAGAAGTGAACACTTGAATGCAAAATTTCATCCAAAGACACAATTATGTATTTTTCATCCACTCATGGAATTTTTTTATTTAAAAAGTTTGTAATCTTTTTGTAATTATAATAGTATAAAGGGTCATTTCAATAATTAGGCTTTTTACTCAGTTTATTACCTAGAATCTGTCTTTTGGGCTAGTGATAAAGTCCGAAAGAGAGTTCTAATAAGGGCTATAATAGGAAAATTCGACTTAGTAGGCTAAGAAAAAGGATCGTCGAACTGGTTCATGGGTTATTTTGTGCATTGCTAAGACCGAGAGCAACATGGAACTTTGTTGAAACATGTTCAAGAAAGATCAAAGCACTTATTCTATGAAGAACGAGTCAAGAACGATTGAATCTATTTGATTTGATATGCTATTACACTTACACACTCGAGAAACTAGGTTTGCTTGTTCTTTTTCCTAGACCTCTCTCTACGATATCCTACATGTGTTATCAATTCAGGACTTCTCTCAAGTCAACTGCTAGGTCTATCGTACATGATCGGTCAGCTGCAATAACCCCACCATACAAATAGTTTTTAGGGATGCCATTCCCTTTTATCAAAAGAAAAAACAAATTTCACACAATTAAAATTTTGAATATTCTAACATAATGAATGAATGCACCAAATGAAACAGATACGTGATATAAGCAAAGAAAGAGAGAATAAAGAAGATGAAATGATCAATTTGTTAAGGAAGTTCAACGACCCGTAGCTAGTTTCTCTTCTAGCCTCTTGCCTCCATGAGATGGTTTTCAATTTAGAGATCCAAATGATGCAACAATTTGATGTTGCAGACTAAATTCTCCAAGTAAACAAAGCGTGAGTGATAGAAATTGAAGCTCACAAGTATAGTTGGCAAGAAATTCACTTTTAAAGACCGTACCATAAAGAAACCGGAAGAGCACGGTTGAGAATTTCAATTGACTCGTCAACAAATGAAACTCATAGATCAAATCCCACACCACGAAAAAAGTAAATTATAATTTCTCAGTCATTCGATCATAGGTGAAATCCAATCCATTAGCGAATAATGAAGTAAAAAGCCATGCAATTCAACATAATACAATGATGAAGTCAAAAGGCAGCTAAATTAAATTGCACTTAAACCGGATCGAGTCTAAGCCAGTAGTTACTTAGTCCTATTCGGGCTTGCATCTTATCATAAGAATCAAAGGAAGTTTATGAGCTTGGGCTGCAAAAGATACAACAGTGCCTAGAAAGTCCAATCCAGCATGGCTCAGGAAGAATGATAACATAGGCTAACTATCAACTCTGGGAATTTAATCAAATTGAAACATATTAAATAGTGTGTATCTTATGTATAAGATCTGTTTATAAGTAAAAATTTTTCTTTTCTATCTATATCTGTTTTTGACAAATACTTTAATTAAAACAAACATAACCAGATATCAAGCCAACAATAAACCAACGAACCAAACACACCATAAATTTCAAACTCAATATAAACTCCATTAAGCTTAATTTTTTTTATTTTTTTTTCTGAAGAAAACAACTTTTATATATTTAAAAAATAATAATATCTATACTATCAAATGACAAAACAAGAAAGCAAAATATTGTAAAGGTCACAATCAATGCAATAAACTTGAATGGTGCAAGCTCCTGCACGATTAGATTGTTTTTAATTCAACTTATACACCTTGCAAGTAGGTTTAGCTCATTTACAATCCAATCACTGGTTACTTTCTAAGAATTAGATTAAAAAAAAAAAAAATCACGTGTGCGACTTCGATGCTTAGTAGTAATAAATGATGTTTGGTAGAATTCTAATAAATTTACACTATTAATACCGTTTATTAAACATTGGGTGGAAATACAATGGTAAGAAATCCATATATCGATTGAAACAAGATTTCCCAGCAAGTGAAATGTTCAACATCTCCATTTTTGTATTCCACCCCTTCACTTCATAAATCTTTCTAAAATTATGAACATCAAATGGATTCAGCAGAACTCTTACTACTCAGAAGGAGCCAAACAAGGATTGCTTTGCTGTCGTGGGGAATTTTTAAGAATTAGTATTAAGTAGCTAATAGAAATTTGAAGATATATCGCTCTAACTCACCGCAATACATTGTCCATCTAAGGAAATTAAGGAGATAAAAAGGAAAAGAAATAGAGAAAGCGGTAGTCTAGGTTAACAAAAAGCACAACAAGAGAAACAATGTCTCAAGAAAAATCATACATTCCTTCCAGCTGAGAGATCTCATATGCAAACACAAGAACTTCCCATTAGAAGCACCATATCTTTTCTCAAACGTCAAGCCATTATCTTTGCAGACCTTACGTACAGGCTGTCAACAACCTTACCAACATTAGCAATAGTCTCCAAAGTTGCTGGGTACAATGCATCAGTCTTCGGATCATCAAAGATGATGAGGCACCCAGCACCTTGATCCAAAGTCCCAGCAAACTTCTTATCAAGAATCATTTGAGACAATTTCTTCTCCACGTGATCAACGGGCAGTTCAATCAGCTCAGCAATGTGAGAAATCTCAACCCTTGAGAAAGGCTCAATCAACCTGCAGAGATTTTGCTCGAGTAAAGTGTCATATAGAGAAGAAAGATGCCTATGAACAATAGGATCTTCCTCTAGCTGGGACCTGAAATCCCGAAGTGCAGTTTCAAAAAGCTTCAAGGAGCGTTTTGAATGAGCATCAGCAACAGCTTTCATAGCATCAAGTTCAGGACCCACATATTGTAAACCTGCCTTGGATGATATCACTCCAGTAACATCATCAGCTTGATTCACCATTATTTTGCACAAAAGCATATATTTGAGGCTAAATACTGCCCTTGGATCCTCAAGCGCATTGAATGCTTCAAATGCCTCAAAAAAGTAACTGTATGCAGTTTTATAATCCTTTTCCTCGGCATGGAGTATTCCACTCTGCAGATCAATAGTGCCCTGTTGAGCAGGAGGCACGTAAATAGCATTTGCAGCAGTTCTCGCTGCTGTAAGAGCAGCCTTTGCTTTTGGTAGGTTTCGCAAAGAAAAATGCAGCTTGCTCTCCAGCAAGTTTATGTCCACCAAAAGAAGTTTGTCATCTAATCGCCTCACTTCCTTAATTAAGCCAGAAAGAAGATTTAATGCTTCTGAATATTCCTTATTTTCCATCAAGAGAGCTGCAAGTCTTGCCTCCACTCTTTGTCGTAGAAAAGTTCGCTTCTCAGCACGGGTCCACTGGACCATCTCTCTGCATAGAGAAATCTGAAGATCTGATGTTCCTGGAATCTTAGCCACTGCATCGATTATCCCTCTTACAATTTTTGCCGTTTTGGCTTTGGGAATCAAGGAAAAATAAGGCCTTAATTGAGTAAGTAGGCTACGCAGATCCTCTGCTCGGTTCTCTTGTCTTAGAAGATCTGACAAATTGGTGATGGCTTGCTCTTTAATCCGGAGAGCTTCAGGGGAAGAAGATGGATTTTCGAGTATTTGGTAGAGAATAGATATGGCTTCTGATGGAGTTTTTGCCTCTAAAGCCTGGGCAACTGAATCTGTTGTAGCTGGAAGGTAAGATGCTGACATGATGAAAACCTAAAAATCCAAATCCTAGAACAAAGAAAAGCAGCTATTTAATAAACCATGATGATACATTAACAATCTTTACAAGCCTATGGTTCAAACTTAACTGCTTTTATGGTGCTGCTAAACTTCAAACCAGCAAGCCATTTAAATGACTAACATAATGCCCCATCCAACATGTGGCCCCAAAACACACACACACACACACACACACACATAGAATACAAATATAGCTTAAGTGTCGTTTTTTGGGTTTCACATCACCACATCAACACAGGGCAAACTTCCATTGCTAGGTTCAACAATGATACCCAAGTCTAGTGGTGAATGAATAAGCATCTTATCTACAAACGAAGATGATATTTCAAAGTATTTTCTTCATTGGGTATTTCTAGGCCTATGAGTCTCCGTTTGATATGGAAAACAAGGCCTGAGCCAAAGAATAAAGACATTTTTCTCCTTTTCTCAAGCTTCTTAATAAATGACAGTGCAGGTTTCTCCCAGAAGATAAAACAAAGAAAGAAGATATAATTTTTGTTATACTAACAAATGAATTGCAGTTCCCAAAGAATTTAAGAGATGCTATAATTTAGTTAAAAAATTCTGAAGTTTGGGAGCATTCATCCTAACTTCCCAAGGTTATGAAGTGGAAGGTGCCAGAACAACAAAATCCTAGAGCATCATTCTTTTAACTAAGCATAACCAAAGTTGCATACCGCTAGTCATCCATATTTTCAAAAATTCAAAATATCAAGGAGAAAATTATATTTACATCCAGAAAAGGAAAAAAAATTATATTTTGTATGGATTCCATGGCACAGGATGTATGCTCTTATTATATCTTCTCAACACTAGAAAATATCATCCAATAAAACAGTCACAAAAAGCAGAAAAAGAAAAGTCTCCCATTAAAATCAGGAGGTCAAGACACCTAGTTTAGAGAGGAGAGGACAAGTGAAAACAAGACAAAGATTGTCATCTTGTTAACGGAAGCTCACTGCAAGACATTATCGGTGAAGTGGGAGGCAAATTTTCATATACAAACACAGCTGCTGGTCAAAGAGCTTGGTTACAGATCTGGCAGAGGTTTCATAAAATATATATACACAACATGTAATGGTTGAGCTTAGAATAAGCTGCAGGTAGGATTCAATGAAACAATCCATCAATATTAACTTACTTTTCTTACTCTTAGACATTCTTTTTATTGTAAATAATACATTGATTACATTATAAGAAGGGATAAGGGACACATACACATAAGCAACTCCATACTAATGCAAGATTTTACAGAACACTAGAAGAAACAGGAAAAAATCACTCCAGGAATCAGCATTCCCAATTGAACTGCATTCCTTGTTCTCCAAATGAGTGAAAGTTGCTAACACTACTCTTCATTTGATGAGGCCACAAGCCATGAAGATGCAGTGGCAATTAAGCCCTCAGTAGCATCTTGCATTATTCTATAGACATGTTTGATTGAAATAGGAGGGGTTTCTTCTCCTCCTATTACATGTTAAGACCCACGTACCTATCAAAGACCTAGCAAGGCATTTGCCTATACAATTTAACTAGAGTTTCAGGGTAAGGAAAAAGAGGGGAAAAAGAGTTCCCTTTCCCCACACCCCACCCACCACCCCACCACCCACCTTTCTCCTCTCTCATTATACAATCTGAATAAAATAACAAACTCCAAAAAGCCTTTTACAACACGGAACTCGATATCAGAAAACACGTAGACCAACTATTCTCCACTTGATAAGGCACAAAGCCATTGAAGATGCAGTGGCAATTAAGCCCTTAGTAGTGTCTTGCACTATTCTATAGACATGTTTCACTGAACTAGGAGGGGTTTCTTCTCCTCCTATCACATGTTAAGACCCACACGCCTATCCAAGATCTAGCAAGGCATTCGCCTATACAATTTAGGGTCTATTTGGCTAGCTTTTTTCAGCAAATACAAACCTTTTTTTTAAATTTTTTTTCTAACAAATTATTTATCAAAAAAACATACAAATAAAAAAAAGTTCTCATAAAAAGAATAAATAGATAAAATATAGATACAAATCGGACATATTTATACATATCATTTCGATACAGATAGAGATAAAAAACAGACCATCTAAACAAACCCTTTCAAGGTAGGGAAAAAAGGGTTGCTTTTTTTCCTTTTTCGCATTGTACAATATAAGTAAAAAACAAACTCCAAAAAGCCTTTTAAAACACAGAACTCAATATCAGAAGACACGTAGACCAACTATTCTCCACTTGATGAGGCACAAAGCCATTGAAGATGCGCTGGCAAGTAAACCCTAAGTGGCGTCATGCACTATTCTATCGACATGTTTAATAGAAGTAGGAAGGGCTTCTTTTCCTCCTATTAGGTGTTAAGAACTATGTACCCATTAAAGATTCAGCTAGGCATTTGCCTAAACATTTTACCTCCAGTTTCACGGCAGGGTGGGGAAAAGGAGAAACTTCTTTTTTTTTTTTTTTTTTTTTTTTTTTTTTTTTTTTCTCATCTTACAATCTGAGTAAAATAACAAACTCCAAAAAGCGTCTTAAAAACACAGAACTCGATACCAAGGAATTCGAAGAACAAAAGAAATCATCCACCCTCAATATCGATGCAGAAAGCGATAAACCAAGAGAGAAAACAAGAAATTTTAAATAGACATTAACCAAAACAAACTAATTTGACAAGCTCCAGCTCAATGTATCTAACAGAGCTCGAAAGGCCGCCTTTTAGGCCTAAAAAACACGAAAACTAGAAATCCCATTAATCATAAATACATATTAAAAGACAAGATGTAGAGCTTTCTGACCAAGAAATCTCGATTTCGACTAGCAATATCTACCTAAAGAAAACAATTCACCACAAACCCACAAGGTGACCGAAACTATTTGAGCGGCTAACCATAGCATACAAACCAATGAATCATGAGATTGAATAAGCCCTAGAGATCGCAGCACATTCAAAAACAGAAGCTTGATATATCGATTCGGAAACTGAACAAACAAATCGAGAATTCTGTAAAACAGAGAAAATTGAAACGAAATCAGTATACCTGGGAACGAGAGAGAGGATTCCAGTAACAGCCCTAGAATGAGAAGATGTGAGGTTAGCAGCGTCAGTGAAACAAAAGACAAAGGGCAGAGTGTGGAGCAAGAAAAATCAGCTTTGGTGATTGCCCTTTTTTTTTTTCCCCAGCAAAGTGATGAGAAAATATTTTAGATAATTACTACAGAATATGGCTTGGGCTTTTTGGTTTTAGGGGTTTTTTGTTTGGGCTGGAAATTGGATCATTGGGCTTTTTTGTTCCCTCATTTAAATGAAATCTATCCAATTATATTATATAATTTTGTAATGGCTTTTTCATTCTCAAATAATTTATTATTACTTTCCTTATTATTCCAGTTTAATATTATTTTTTCGAATTATTACCATTCACGAAATATCTATTCTTTTATGATATATAATTTCAATTTCTTTTTCCATTATATATATCTTTATTATGACTTTTCGTATTATATTTTTATAATATTACTTGATTTATGAAATATTATCTTTCCCCTTTTATACCTCTTTATTATTGCTTTTTGTTATTATGCCTTTTCAATTATCCTTTTAATATCGTTATTTTCTAAAATATTACCTAGTCATATTAGTATTTTTTTTATTTTTTTTATATTTTTACATTTTATGAAAAAACACATCATTTTAACATTAACTTTCCATATTTGCAACTTACCAAGTGCTTGAAACAAATTAAAAAGAGAGAAATGAATGAGATGATGTTCCAAATCTTTATTGTAGGAAAGCGGGTCATTGAGTTCCCTATAGGTGAATTGTGTGCTCTATGTCATCCAGGAAAAACTTAAGGAACTTGACAAGTGGATTGCTTATTTGAAGAGGATTGGTAATGGTGGTAGTGGTGGTTCCACTGGTGGCCGACAACAACAAGACCGTGCTAGGAGAGTAGATGAACTACCAGGTGAAATTTTTACTGCCCACTCATTTGTCTAGATGAATTATAATGTAATAAATTTATTATTACTAAGAAATGGAATAAAATTATAATAAAGATTTTCATTTGTTAATTTTTTTATTTACTCAAAGGTACTTTAAAAAAAGAAAAAAAAATCAATCCCAATATTAAATTATTATTCATAGCTTTGAGTAATATAGATAGCAATCCCATGTTTATTATAATAGGGATATCTTGGAAAATTGCTATTATAGTCAGCTAAATGCCATAATAATTCTTTTATAAGGAATACGACTATATTAATAAAACGAGTTGCTAGAGAACATGGTTATGAGATAAATAAGAATATTACTAACCTAATTGATGCATGTTTAAAGATCAAAAGATCGCATTGGGATAGTGCATGGCCATTGTGGGAATGGTACTACGGTGTCTTGGTGCTACATCTAATGCAAGCATTATTAATAGCATAGGAATTACAAAGGGCCATGATGTCTCAAGTTTGTCCAGAGAGCATACTAGGTGGTGGTAAAAATGTGGAATTACTGCACCTCGTGCTCCATAGAACTGGTTAAGTTATGAAGGACATGATGCTAACAAAATTGACGGTGACACCATTAGGCCTAGTGATGATAGTAGTGAAAGTAATAATTCTAAAGCGAAATATGAATGGCAAAAGTTCTATTGGTCATAAGAAGACTATTTGATTCTTTAGTTTGAAGTCTTTTAAATTTGTTTGATTTTCATCTTTATCTTATCTGTATCCAATTTGCATTTGTATTCTACTAGTATTTTATTTGTATCTGATTATTTTATCTATTTATGAGTAAAAATGTTTATTTTTTATCTATATTTATTTTTTTGACAAAATTCTATTTAAAAAGGACAAAAATAATATGCCAAAATGACCAAGATAAGATGAAACAAATAGTTATTTTATTTACTACATGTTTGATTTAAGTTCTTTAACTTGGCATCTTTAAATGAAAGAATGGATTATTTCAATGGATACTAAAAAGCTAATTAAATTTATACATATATATTATTCGTGACCCAAAAATAGAGATCAGTAGTGGAATCAAAGTTTTAGACATAAACCATCTTTGTTCTTTTCCATTTTGTGTTTATTTTTTTATGTTGATTTTTTTCCATGAGTCATGAAAATGAAAAAAAGAAAGAAAGAAAAACTAAAGAGAGTGTAGTAGTAGTATTTTTCTTTTATCTATTTAGCTTATATGGGTTGTAATTCATTTTTCCATTATTAATAAGTAACACTATTTACTATCTTTATTTTTAATTGATATGTTTAAAATATTATGGAAATTGATAGGGTTCAATACATGTCTAGGATTCCTGTGGAAAGTAATTATCAATATACAATTCTGATGAAAGTAATTACCAATATACTATAATAAAATCGCATTTAAGAAACACGATAAGCTAATTTACATACAAATCGTGGTAATAAAAGAGGATATGATGTTTGGATACCATTGCTATATCCCGATTACTAATCGCAATATAGGGGTCAATTGCATATTGCAAGTAGTAATTGCGATATGCACATTTTTATTTGTATGTATCACATTTTATAGATGCGTTATACATATAAATATTGCGACTACAATATGCGATATATAGTGATATATGGCACATCGTATAATATTTGTATATCATGATTTATATACGTGACTTAGTAATTATATATTGGTAATTATTTTTATTTTGACCTTAAATAAGTAATTAATTTCAATTAGAGTCCTAAACATAAAATTATTTCAAAATTGATAAGTATTTATTTTGTTACCTTATCAATCTAATATTTTCACATCATATGCTATTTAATTATTGGTCAAAAAAATTATATTTAATTAAGTTTTATACAGCCTACACATAAGCATGAAGAAAAATGTGGCATTTTAAAAAATGGGATGTCCATGTTTTTAAAAAATTTTACAGGGGAGATCATGTGGTTTTCCCCAGTATTTATATGTAATGCAAATAACAGAAAGGTAAATTATAAGACACCCTTGAAAATTTTTAAAATTGAATAAGCCTCATAATTTTAAAAAGTCTTATCAAATGGATGCAAGCCCCATTTATTTTAATGAATCCATTGTCTATGTATACATGAAATCGAACTTGGATAATTAGTTAATGTGGCATATGACTGATTTTATAAACCATGGATCCAAATTTGAAGAAACCCATTTAAAAACAAAAATATAAATAAAAACTTATTAAACTTTGTCCTACAAATAGAAAACAATGTTATAGAACCCAACTGTCTAATTCAAACAAAGTATAGTTAAAGAACAAATAAACTTAGTAGGAAATATAACCCTTAAAACTACTTAAAACTAAACATTTTAAACACCATTTCAATCTAAATTGTAATTTCCCCAGTTGAAACACTAACCCTTATCCAAATTGTAATCTCTTCTCAGTGTAATCTCAATAGAATGGGAATCTTCTATGAGAATCGGAAAATGATTTTATAGAATTATTATCCCCTTTGCATAATTTACCGATGCCAATACCGATTTCCCATCATTACTAATTAGCAAATGAACTTCCAATTCACATTATAACTTTCAGCAATAGTGCATTGAGAAAAACATTTGGAAAACACCAGGAACATTTTCCGCAAAACGATCACACAAAATCAAATTATCATGCTTACCTTTTAGCAGTATTCTTTCAAATCATAGCCAATCAATCGATATTGATAATGTCCGACAAAAATGTTATAGAAATGGAAAACAAAATTTAAATTTGCATACATCCAAATAAGAATTCCAACAAGAAATGTAAAAAAGATTGGATCTTAACAATTCCAAATCATAAAACACCCAAGAAAATTCATAGCTTTAACAATTTTGTAGATTTTAGCTAAGAGAGATTGTGAAGCAGTCAAGAAATGGTAATGTAAAATCAAGATTTGAATTGAAAAAATAAAGACAATTGAATTAAAGGGAACCTAAAGAACATGGTTTTGTTTTATTTATTTATCAATTTTTGTTTTGGTTTTTTAATCTAAGAAATTGGTTTATAAAATGGGTTGCGAGGTTAGGGGAAAAATATGAGTTGCATTTGTATTTTTACATCTTATTAACCAAGCCAGATTTAATGTCTGTATAGATAGCTAATTCATTAAAATAAGGGGGACCTCATCTATTTAAGGGGTAAGTACAATAGACTTTTTAAAAAATTATAGGCCTGTGTAATTTTAAAAATTTTCAAGGCCTTATAATTTATCCTTTAAAAAAATAAATTCACAACTTCTAACATTGAATAATTATGAAACTCTGATATCTAAAGTTGAAATTATATTGGTGGATTTTTTCTTTTTCCTATCCATGATATGTCAAGAGTGACACATGGTTTCATATTGCTGAATTAAATAGATTTTTACTTCATATATGATCTATTCATCTGTATTTTAAATCATAAACAATTAACATAGTTGTTGAAACATCCAAACTTAATCCTAAGTAGGGTTTGGTGCTAACTGCTAAATGATAAGTTAAATAGCCTTTAAAAAAAAAAAGAGAAAAAAAAAGAAAGAAAGGAAAAAGGAAGAAGATAAACTAAACATAGTCTCATAAGTCAATAAATTTGACAGCTCCAATATCTGATCTTAATAGGTTAAGGTTAATTTTTTTTTCTTATAACCTTCGTTCATTTTTCTATTTCGAATTTAGAGAAAAGTTCAAGTTAAAATTGGTTTGATAAACAATAGTTTGAGTATAATAATGAATGTTATATTTATGCTATATTCAAAAGTCAAAGAATATAGCTGCACTTAGTATAATAATCCTTGATTGCGGTGTTGAATCATAACAAGTTTGAAATGACAGATTATTTGTTATAAATAATTTTTACTTTAAACATGATATGTCCATCTAGTTTTAACACTTTAAATTAAAAAATTACCAAATTACCACATTTATATCGCATATTGAAAAAATATGTAAAAATTTATATTTATGTATCACGTGCTAGAGAAGAAATATAACGACGATAAGGAGTCAATTTTATAAAAATAGTTAGATCGCATGTTCGAGAGAAGGCATAGATTTAAATGCGTATGGCATGCTGGTCATACGATAAAACTTAAATAATTACATATGTGTCGCATACTTAAATGCGATATACAAAAAACTTATATCGCATGTTTAGCATGCGATACAACAATGGTAATTATGTAATGATTTTTATTCAAGTTGAATTTATGTAATTATTTTCATGTTTAACCATTATTTAAAAAAAATTATATAAATACAACTTGGATAAAAATATTCAACATGCGATATACAAAAAAAAAATTATATCATGTTCAACATAGGATACAGCGACGGTAATTATATAATTATTTTTATTTAAGCTGTATTTATGTAATATTTTTTTTAAATGATGGTTAAATATGAAACAATCTCAAGTTTATGATATAACATTTCTAGATACGTAAATGAAAAACGGCAACAAACTAATCTAACTTTGATAATCTTTACCAATTAAGATTTTTCCTCTTTATATTTTACCTTAACATCAGTGGTAGATAACGCTGTATGCGTGAACCCCCAAAGTTTTGTGATCGGTTTAGCTTAAACCATAATTGGAAAGTCAAACAGAAACCCCAAAGTCAACAAAACCCTAGTTAAACGTAATGGTTTAAGTCCGGCAATCTCGTATTAGCAACCCTAAGAAAGTAAGTAAGAGATTAGTATGTATAATAGTTATTAATTACATAAGGAAGCTTAAAAAAATCAAATTAGTAAAACCATAAATCGTTTTGAACACGAACGGATACAGTCTTGAAAAACGTGTCTCGAGGCTCGGAATAGTAAAAATATTCCGGATATACAATTAGACTCTTAAAAATATAAGGTTTTCAAAAATATCAGTTTTATAATTTTTCTGTAAGTAAAAATAACAGATATTGCAATTATACGCGTATTTTCTTACTACCGGTACCTTATTAGTCATATCTACTTTACATTACACTATTCATTACTATTCTACACTATTCTTTTATCTCTACTTTTTCTAATACCTATTCTTACATTCTTTATACCTATTATCTTTACTTTTTACCTTTCCTATAACTCTCATTTCCTATAAATACCCCCATCCTCTTTTACTTCTTTCACGCAATTACTACCCACAAATGCACTACCAAATCTCTCTTAAATTTTCCTCTCAACACTCTCTCTAAATACTCTCTCAAAACTCTCTAAAAATATTCTCAAACCTCTTTCTACATACACAAAACCCATTCACACATAATATCTCAAAACACTCTTTAGATAAAATTTTCTTTACCAAATTCTTCTTCTCATGTTATGTAAATTTACATGACCATGGTGTGAGTTTCTAAAAACTAAATGTTATGAAAGCTACATTATGTTCATGTATTGTTCTGGTTCATGAATATCTAATTATGTTTATGTTGTTTTTTACATTGTTCATATTATTATTGTTATTATATCTAACTAAGTATTATTATGTTTCTACATACATACATATATATATATATATATATATTCTTTAGAGCATATAAGCTCATTTGCAATTTATTTACTTTCATGCAAAGTAATTTATTTTATTTCTTTCATTGCAATTTATTTATTGTATGTTGTTTTAAGACTAGTCTCTAGTCTTAGACTTGTATTCATCAAGTCAAAATAATTTTCTTCTTTTATTTTGTTTCTTTCTTTTTGAGACTAGTCTACTTCTTAGTCCCGGGAGTCTTAAAGAAGCTAAGACTCTCAATACTTAACTTTATTATTATTTATGTTATTTTTGCTTGTTATTATCTCATAATCATGTCCATTAAGATTATTGTCCAATTATATTTTTATAAAAAAGAGATTTTATCACTTAAGAATGGTTTTATATGAAATGTAGAATCTATGGTTTAAAAATAAATTTATTTTTTTCTAAGCTTTATGAAGGACTCACTACAATTTTAAAAGCTACTTTTGTTTTGAAAAACTTTTTAAATCATTTCTATTTGATTTCCAAAAAAAGATGATTTTGATACTAAAATGATTTCTATAATAACATAATATAAAGGAAACCCCATGCAAAATGAATGAGAATTTTTCAAATTAAGATCTTTTCAAATAAATGGTCAAAGAAAAATTGTATAAAGAACAAATAGAAAAGCGACACTATTATAGGAAAAATTCGAAAAGAAGAAATTTATTCTTATCAAAAGTCATTTAAGAATAATAGTAAGATAAACATGAAATAATTCTTTGAAAAAGGATCAAAATATTCATTTTAAAAGGAGTTCAACAAATAGATTTCTTATAAACTATATTTTTCTAAAGTTTTTTAACATTGTTTTACTCAAGAAATTTTAATGGACAACAAACACTTGAGCATGGATAAGATATGAGCTATATGTCTATAAAAAAGGAATTTTTCAACTATATGGATAACTAAGTATTTATCAAAGCAATTTTTGGATGGTTTAATGTTTGAAACAAATTGCCTTTGGGAAGGGAAAAGTCGTGGTGAATCTGATCACCACTGTTTTGGAGCCTAAATGACCTAGTTTGGTGAAAATAGTTTTAGAAATGGATTGATCTTTCCGAGTAGGTAGAAATCGGTATATTATATGCACGATTCCGAGTTGAATCATCTCTTATATGAACTTTGACGTTCTTATGACATAGTTTTGTCAAATCTCAAGAAAGTTATCAAGAAATACTCATTTTGAGTATTTTCCTTGACTAGGTAATTCCGAGGAAGAATACTCATATCCCGAGGATTATTTCGACTAAGTGGATTGTTTGAGCGACTCATCCATTTAGAAGAAGTGTCGACATGGCATCGTGAGTTTATTTCCTTAAAAAGCTTTATTTGATTGTGCTTGTAGTTTATTCGCATTAGAATTAAGAAAAGACAAATTGATATGTATGGGAAAAAATTTTTGAAAGAATTCTAAGAATATCGAGGCTGGAATGGATTGTAAGTAAATGTTTGTTTTAGTATAGCACTTGATATGTATGAAATTCTATGACCACCTTAAATTTGATAATAATGATGTGATGATAACTTAAATAAATTGATTCATGCACACCACGAAGTGAGTCACATTGCATGGGGTTATTATGCGTAGGTGAAAGGATAGTAGTATGGTCGAAAGCAACACTTGGCAATTATGATCAAAAGCGATTGCTTAGCGACATGAAATCAAACTAATGCTTGGTGGAAAGTCTGAAAATATGGCTCAACCCAAGTAGATCTTATATGCTTGGCGGTATTGATCGAAAGCATAACTTAACTAAAACTACTCGTTTTGAGATTATACATCACCAAACCGAATAGAGGGTGTAAATCCATTCAACATATAGTTTTCGGAAAACTATATGCCTTATTTACCCATGTGTATGTTGCATTTCACTTGATTGCTTAAATGACTTGCTTGAATTTTACTTCACAAGAAGTTTACTTATGAAAATAATTCTCACTAAGCCTGTTAGCTTATACCCCTATAGATATCTTTTGCAATTTACCTATTTGTGGTTGAGACCACGTGGACCCTGCAGCCAGGTATTTTCCTTTTGGTTAAGGAATTCCTTTAAATGAAGTTTAGCGTTAGATAAAATGAAAATTTCTTAGAAAATCTCTGTAATAGATTTATTGTTTTTGGCGGGGAATGCCCTTAAAGACTTGTAAGACAATGATTATGAATGAATGATTATTATGAATCCTCTTTTATTAATTTGTTATTGTATCTTCTTAAGCTTCATAATTCAATGTATGGTCCTCTAAATTATGAGAGCACCCCTTACACTTAATATCGAAGCTTATGGTAATAACTAAGGTTGTCATACTTAAGCTTTAATATGTGTAGAGGACTGTTATGTTTAGGTACCTTTTAGGGCGTGACAGTATGATAATTGAAATTAGTTTTATTACTACAAATAAAATGATAATTGTGTTACTTTTAATCTTGTAACTTCATTAATTTTAAAACCGTCATATCCAAACTTGAAAATATGTAAAGTGGTTTCATTAATAATTCTAATTCATCGTGAAAAAATGGTGAAAAAAAAGAGAAAAAAATCGCTTCTTTCGGTGGCAAAGTGTTCTTTAAATTGTAAGACTTCAACCAAAATTGATATGGTGAAAAATATCTTGAGTATTATAACCAAAGTTCTTTTTTCTTCCACTATTCAATGATATTCTCTCTATAATATAATGATAAAATACACCTATATAATTGCATAGTATTTAGATCTCTATTATGTTGCCATTTTATGGCAAGTACATAGTGGAACATGGTCTCGTATTTTTAAAGTAAATAAATATTTTATTCCATATATGATCAATATTGAAGACTCATCAACATTATTTTTAAGACATCTAAACTTAATGTTGGATGGTGTTTACTTCATGGTAAACCCATTAAGATTGTTTTCAAGACGTTCAAACTTAATACTCGATTACGTTTACTTTACATCACAAGGAGCTTCTACGGCTTCATTGACAAGACCGTCTAATCAATCATCTAACTATTAAAATAAATATAGTAATTTCAATATTAACTACTTTAGTGTTTCGATCATAATTGAATATGGTATGACCGTTAGATGGTGATGGAAACAGTCCCATCAAAATTTGTGGTAGGACTATAGAATTTCCCTACGTCATGGGATATCTCGGGATAAAAGAACCTTCCATCCTATGACACTTACGTTTGGTAAGTGAAAATATCTTTATAGAGATAAAGAATACAATCGGTTAACTATTGCTAATACCGTAAGCCGATTAATTTTAGATCTTTAGTGATCTAAACTTAAAATAGTATGGTTAAATCCCCTTTCTTATAAGTATAATCAAGCTCCAATTTTCTTTAACAAATTAAGGAAGTTCAAGCTTAGATTATCTTGGCCAAGCATAGTTCGAGTACAACAGTGAATATTCTTTCCCTTCTAAATATAAATTTTATTTGTGATATATTCGTACATTATTGTAAATAATTGTTTATAGCACAATAAACCTTGACCATGGCACCAAAAAGTAATAGGTTGAGTATGGTACTAACATTTGTTATTTGATGTAAATAATTTTGATCTTCTGAATGATATTTCTATCTAGTTTCAATATTATAATTCAAGTTTCTCTTCCTCTTATTCTAATTTAGCTTAATTGGACCTTATGCTAAAACTCAAATCAAATATTTTTCTTTTTAAAATAATACATATTGATAAATAATTTGATAATATTAATACAATAACTCAATCTTTTTTTTCTTCTTTATTTGACATTTAAATAAAAATTACATGGATCTAATCATTCATTTAAAAAACAAAATGCCAAGTTCTTTTTCACAAAACAGATATCACCTTATATCTATCATTTTTCTTCTACATTTTAAAAGGTATTATGTAATTTTTTAATAATGGTTTAGTTATCAATCCTAATGCATTTTTAAACAAGTAGGTTACTAGTTAGCTAAAACTATAAAGCTTGAAGATTAAAAAAGTCAAAAATTAATGTTTTCTTTCCAAACCCAAAAAAAGAAAAAAAAAAAAAAAACCTTACCATAGCTAGTAAATCATCACATATCCACATAAATTGGAATAATACAATCTATCATAAATCTATTGCACAAATTAAAATTCCCAAAGCTTTTTAACAATTCAATTCAATCTTTATCTCTTTTTTTTTCCTTTATTGCTCAATAGAGATACATCATTTAAACTTCTACTTCTCCTATAAATAGACCTGAGATTAAAATAGTTTAGCACTTTAGCACACAACACAAAGAGAGAGGAAAAAAAAAAGAAAAGAAAAAAGAAACACTCTAAGCCACAATCAAGCAAGCACTGTTGCAGTGGGTGGCACCGCTACATTTGGCTTTCATCCCGAGAGCATACTTAGAGGTAGGTGGCAATGGTGAGAGCTGGATGATGACTTCTTTTGGTGGGGGTGCTGGAGGTAGCTCAAAAGATACAAGTGGCTTCAAAGCATTAGCTACCCATGGTGGTGGGCAAGAAGAGACTATTGGAGGAAATGTAAAAATTACTGAAATTGATGATCCATATCCCTTTGTAACCGGGTAGGGTCTTAATAGCGGATATGTAAGCGAAGTTTTACATGATGTGGTGCTAGGTCAACGACGGTTGGCTAGTGGAAGTACTAGTGGAACCATTGAGGCCTTGACATTGCCTCATGCTCTTGGGAACCGGGTCGGTGATGAAGGAGTAGCTTGAACCAAATTGGAGGAGGTACTGACAAAGCTAGTGGTAGTAGAAGCATTGCTGAAGCAAGGAAATGACCAACATGCTAGCTTAGTGTAGTTCAATCATAAAACAATGCCTCTATTTCAATAGTTAATTTTATAATGTATTTGATTTTTAAATAAACTTCTATAGAATATGCCTTTAGCAATTTAAATTTCCTAAAGCTTTTGTTCATAAATGTTTGTGGGGTTAAATTGATGTATTTGTGCACATGACATGTTTAGAGTTAAAATCCTTACATAAACACATAATAATAATGTCCATAAATGTTTGATTTTATGAATGTCTTTTGTGTTTCAATATATGGTCTCATGCCAAGCTTTTGGGGGAAAATATATACTAAAGAGATAAATGTATCTAATCAAGGCAACTTTTCTGAAACCCATTAAATACTTAGTTTTCATCACAATTCTTGTTGGAAATGTGTGTATTTATGCATAATGATGTATCATAAACAACATTTGCAACTCTTTAGACAAAATCCATTGGGACGTGTGAACATAAGCTTATCTATTCAAAGTAATATCTAATCTAGTCAAGCATCAAAACATTCTCACCCTTTCGGTGGCTTCCACCATCCATAGAATGATGAGTGGTCACTCACCCTTTATTGAGCCACTTTCTAGCCACCCTCACCAAGATTACCAAGGTCATATAATGGTTGCATGATCTCCTCAAGTGGTGGTTAACCACCCTTGGTACTAGGATGGCCAAAGAAAACTCTTTCTTTCTTTCTTTCTTTTTATTTTGATATTCTATATATTTCTTTAATTTTTTCAATTTTGAAAATTTTCATTAATAAACATATTCATACTGATGTTGTAAAAATTGAAATTTTGCCATCTAAATTATGAAACTTTTTTATTTATTGAATTTCGCAAAAAAAAAGGAATAAAATTAAATGTAACTATTCATTATAACTCCTCATTGAAGTTGTAACTTTATGTAGTCTCATGAAATATTTTTAAATTTGTAAATTCACTAGATAAAACATAAAAATATCTAAGTTTGTGAAAAAAGTTTAGATGTCAATAAATTGTTTTAAAAGTTCAAAAAATTTAATACATGTTCATAAATTCACACAAAATTTTTATGGGTGATCATATTTAGCATAAGAACCTTGTGTGCAATTAACTACTACAGTTTAAAAATGTCTATTTACAACCTAAACTTTACCCACTTTTCAATTAACTATCTGAACTTTACTTATTTTTGTAATTAGTTACTTCATCTAGGTATTATAAACGAACTCAAAAAGTTTATAAGCAGTATATTAACACTTTAAAATTCAAGTAGTTAATTGCATAAATTGATAAAATTTATGTATCAAATGTGATATTTTTCTTTTTACATTTGTTTTTGTAAAATCTTTTAAAATTTTGTAATTTTTCATTAATATGTAATATGCCTTAAACTTTAATTAGAGGTCCTTGATTTTGTATATCCATTTGAAAGACAATGATACTAAGTTAACATCAAATTAAGGGATCAATTATACTAGGTTACAACATTTGGAGGTAAGTTCATTTTAGATCACAACGTTTCAAAAAGTTCAAAGGAGGCAATAATGTTTAGTGAGTAAATTCATTTTAGATCACAACGTTTAAAGAAGTAAGTCAATTGAGATTACCATTAACATATGTCAAAGGAGAAATATTTAATTAAAACTCAAAAAACCTGCTTTTGATATCACTATTAGCATATGTCAATAGGAGAAATATTTTAATTAAAACTCAAGAAACACCCTTTTTTGGCCCTATTGACATGTATTAATAGGAGAAATACTTAATTAAATCTCATAAAATACTTTTCCAAACATTATGGCTTCTTTTAAACATTTTGAAATATTGTAGCCTAAAATAAACTTACCTCCAAACGTCATATTATCTGGTGTAATTTATCGTTAAATTAAGTAATGCATGGTGCTATAATACAATGTAAAAATGATTTTCACCTATACTACTATTATCAAATCTCTATTATTTGTGTCTAAATTTATATAAAGTTTTTTTTAACTCCTTTCTCTCCTTCTTTTTCATTCTTTTCTAAAAAGACAAAAAAAAAAAATATCCCTCCTCTTTTTTTTTCTCACAAATATTATCCGGTTGCATCATCCATTAGGGTGATAAATAATATAATTGACTTGCTATTTGATTCTTGTATTCTTATATCTAAACTTAGAAATTTATGAGTCAGATTCTTACTTGGAGTGCCTTCGAAGGACTTGATTTTTTTTTTTTTTCCTGAGACGTTAATCGGTGAAAAATAATTTGAACAGAATGGTGAATGACGTTTTTTATATTTTCAATTAAAGAAAGTCTATCTGTACCATTTTCTAATATTAAGGTAAATAATTGAATATGGTAGGATAAGCCTTGAATGTTACTTTAATTCCCCATGTTATTGATATTGTACGTCTGCATAACCCAATTTTTTTTTTATTTTTTTGGGATAATGATAAAAATGGTACCTAAACTTTAAAAAAAATAATTAAATACCTGAAATTGATTTTGAATAATTCGGTATCTAAACAAAGTTTAACAATTTGGTACATGAACAAAGTTTTTATTGACTTTTTTCATACATAAAATTTGATTTTGACTATTTTAGTATCTGAACAAACTTTTCATAAACTTTTTTTCATATCTAATTTCACTTACTGCAGATATGAAAAAAATCAATGAAAACTTTGTTCAGGTACCAAAATTACCAAAACCAAACTTCAAGTATAAAAAAAGTCAATGAAAAATTTTGTTCAGGTATCAAATTATTTAAAACCAAACTTTAGGTGCTTAATTATTCTTTTCTACCAAAGTTTAGATATCATTTTCATCATTAACCCTTCTTTTCTTTTTTCATTTTAACCCTTTTTTTTTTCCACGTTTATCCTAACTTAACATTAGTATCATTTATGATACAGGATAAGTCCAAATTTTGTTAATATATCTAAGACAACTGATCACCACTTTCAAATATTTGCAGTTCATTTTATTTTTTACCTTTTGACATCCAAGCTAAAGACTGTACGAATTTGATTCGCATTTATGGAGTTACATTTATTTAGTCGATAATTTGTTAAACTTGTAATATAATAAATTCATATACTGAAGTCCATAAGACCCTGCATCAATACTGTGCATATGTCGATCTTTTAATTTAAATCTTCATATAATTCATATTCTTACTAAAGCACATATCTGTTAATTCTAATATATCTTAGACAAGTAATTAATTAACAAGCTATAAGAAGCAAAATGTAGGAGGGAAATTTTTTTAATTTAAATTCCCAAAACACACAAAAAAAATCAATATAACTTACCAAAGCTAAAAATAGAACCAATCATGTGAAAAAAAAAAATTGATGGGACTATAATCTTGAGATCTTAACAATATTGGGCACACAATACCAAAAAAAAAAAAAAAAAAGCCAAAAAGACAAGCATAATGAGGGCTTCCTATCACACAAAAGGCAATTACTTGTGGCTAGGAAGAGTCTCTTTTAGGCATATAAAGAGTGAGAGTGGTAGAAAAGCTAGTCTTAAGAGGAGGAGCCAAGGTTTAATTAAAAAATTAAATGAGTTGTGTATTTTATGCAATGTTATTACAAGTATTTTAATCTAAGGTTCAGTTTTAAACAAACCTCTCTTTTGGTCATAACCGCAATCTAATACCAAGAAATCTCAACTAAGGTTTGAGTCCATTCTTGATATTGAAAAATATTGAAATTCAAAGAATCATGAAAGCTTCATGAGAGAAAGAGTAGATAATTACAAGAGGAACTTACCAAGTGCTTGAAACAAATTAAAAAAAGACAAATGAATGAAATGATGTTCCAAATCTTTAATGTAGAAAAGCGGTCCGTTGAGTTCCCTATAAGTGAATTGTGTGCCCTACATGATTACATCTAGGAAAAACTTACGAAACTTGACAGGAGGATTGCTTATTTAGAAAGGATTAGTGGTAGTGGTGGTGGTTCCACTAGTGCCAATAAGAACAAGATAGTGTCACGAGAATACATGAAGTATACCAGGTAAAACTGTCATTATCCGTTCGCTTGCTAAATGAATAAGACTTTAACGAAATTTCTATTACTGATAAATGACATAGAGTTGTAATAAAGATTTTCATTTGTTAATTTCTTTTATTTAAATGAGAATATTTTGAAAAAAAAAATGAATTTTAAACATTAAATTACTATTAATAGGTTTGAGTAATATGAATTGCAATTGAATGTTTTCTATAATAGAGATACTTCGTAGAATTACTATTGGATAAAATTTTTTTATAAAGTATAAGGTTGTAATAATAAAACTATTATAATGAAATGAATGACCAATTAGAAGATGGCTTTGAGAAATATAAGAATATTACTAACCTAGTTGACAATGCAAATTTTGAGATCAACACATCGCATTGGGATCTGCATGATCATATATGGGAATGGTGCTATAAAGTCTTGGTGCTACAGCTAGTGCAAGCATTATTGACAACATAGAAACCACCCAAGGTCATGATGTCTCAAGCACTCTCCATGTTGATGGCATTGCCATTGTGAGCTTTTGTCTAAAGAACATACTTGGTGGTGGTAGACAATGTGGGATAATGGATAAGGCTTTGCTAGCGCCTTATACTCTCGAGAACTGGTTTAGTTATGAAGGAGATGATGCCAATGAAATTAAAGGTGGTACCAATGAGGCTAGTGGTAGTGGTAGTGGTAGTGGTAGTGGTAGTAATAATTTTGAAGCAAACTTGTCTGGCAAAAGCTGTATTGGGCATAAAAAGATTGGATGGTTCTTTAGTCATAGTTATTTTACTCAATGTTATCAGAATCAAACCCGCTGATTCAACTCGGTTCAACCAGAACCAACATTAAAAACAATCTAGTTTGTGCTAGATACCGGTTGTTGAGTTGAACCAGCTAGACCCAAATGACTCGGCCGGTTCAATCGGAACTCGATTGACCCATTGGCTCATTCGGGTCGGATTACACTCCAATGAAAAGAAAAAGGCTAAAAATTAAAAGTGCAATACACGAACTAGTAGCAGCAAAAATTAAAGTAACTCTATCTTCCTCCTATAATTACTTTAATGAATGTTCCAGAAATGGATATAGGTGGTGTAATTCGCCGTCTAACCAACCCATAAACAGTGGGCGTGGGTTGTGTCTAGGTGGCAAGCATCAACTAGTGGCGTTATGCTTCTTCAAAGCAATTGATAACTCTCTTTACTTGTCTGGGCATTTTGACAGATGCTCATGTGTTGTCGCTTCTTTTTCAAGGTTTTTGGTATGCATTTGCATAACTTCATCTTGGGGAGCAAAAAGGAAAGATTTTGAAATGAAAGTTTAAATCTTGATTTGATTTTCAATTGTGGGTTATGTGACTATGTTGGGTTTTTGGTTGTTCAGCTTTCTGGTGTTTGTGATTAAAAGAAAAAATGTGGTTCTTTTTTTCTACTCTGTAAAAATTAAAAATAAATCCTTAATTCTCACTACGTTGGAATATAAAATTATCAAAAGAAAAAAGAAAAGTCTTGGGAGCTTATTTATGGTCCCGTCTTTCGTTTACAAGATCGTCAGTGATGAGTTACACGGTCCTATTGATGGACATTTAGTATGTCTGTGTTTAGGGAAATGTATTAAAGCTTTGGAATGGGTACGTCTAACGACATTAATTAGAACTTATTCATAAAAAATACATTATTTAAAGCTTGAATTAATAATGAAGTTTAAAATTAGTATTTTTAATATGTATAATGTGAGTTCAATTTCATGAGATAGACTGGAGCAGTGGATAAACATAATTACGGATTTGATTGCTAAATTTTATTTATTTGGTTTTTCATGAATAGAATATAACCTAAAATTTTTTTTTTAATTGAAACCGGTTCGACCCTTCAACCCCTTTCTCTCTTAGCATGTCCAGATCAACTCTTAAACCAGGTTTGACAAGATTGATTTTACTACATGTTTGATTTTAAGTACTGTTTTCACCTCCGTGCTTGCGTCAGGCGTCCTGAGTTTTTGAATCGGCTACGGCCGACGGCGTCTCCGATAGTCGCCAACAAACGCCAAACAATCAAGTTCTTACTACCACTCTCAAATCACCGTTCTATGGCTCTTTTGGGTGAGTCCATTGCCATTAGAGTGTTCTCCGCCTCCGGTTAAGTCTGGCACCAACATCAGAGCCGGAAAAAAAAAAAAAATCCTTAACCACCGACTTGAGCTTCTCCCGCCGACGGTCCCATCACCAGGTAAGTCTTAATTTTTATTTCATTTTAAAAAAATAAAAATAGAATATAGTAAGAAAAATGGTAAATATATTTAGTGATGTCAGCAATAGAAAGTGTAGGCTCTTAATCTTTAAAAGTAATATAAATATATCTATATAGTAGTAATAATGTGAAATCGAAACATATGTATATACGTATAATAATTTTAAAAGATGAATGAAATAAGTTCTCGACTTCGGAAAAAAAATGCAGATAGACAGAATGATGTTAATTGGCTAATTGCAATGAAAAGAAAAGTATATAATTTGTGACATTAATAATGAATTCTTTGTCAGGAGTTCTCGGTTTTTGCTATTGTCTATTACTTTCCTTTCTTTCTTGTTTTATTTATGATAAAAAAAAATCATTAAAAAAAACCTATTATCACCGCCTACCACTCTACGCTCCACCGCAACGAAGAAGACTCTCCTAGGCTCTCAGGTCACCTTCGACAGGGATCGTCATGTCAGGTACATTGGTCCTTCCAACACACGCTCAAGCATTACCAAGACACCAAAGACACTGTATAATGACTCGGAACTCTACTACTGATATTTTATCTGCTTTGGCCACACACTGCATTGTTTTGTCCTTTTAGTGTTAACGCTTCTCAAGGGGTCATCAATCCTGGGATTGCTCTGCTCAGAGCACGGTTAACTTTGGAATTCTAACAAACTCCAAGTCATTACACAAAAAATGATTGGGTTTGAGCATGAGATCTTGCTTCAACCCCAACTCATGACATAGCTGCCCTCAAGCAACGATGTCCTCACTTTGGTGGCCGCTCCACTTTGGCTTCATCCACCGAGCTAAATTGAAAGCAAGATTAAGGAAAATCTTTGTCTCTACGATTCGCGACACAACTGCCCTCTGACAATAATGTCATATCTCTAATGGTCGCTCCTCTTGAGTTTCGCCTACACGAATCGCATTCATAACAAGAATTACTCACTCGTTAAGAACTCTGGGTAGCATCTAAGAGTCTTATAGCACTGGGAACTACCGCTCTGATACCATTTGTCACGGGATGGGAGTTTCACACCTCAAAAAGTTCCCGTGCGGCGTTCAACCATCCATCATATTATTGTTTGTTGATAATCTGGATGGCGAGCCAACCTTATCTTTCCTGACTTTTTAGGTTTGTTCCGAGCCACACATTCACATAAGGAGCGTCCTTTTTGTTTTGCCACGATCCTCCATATGTTTGGAAGGTTTAACAATATCAACTGGTTTTAGCCTGCCTTGGCCTCATCTGAAGAGTGGAATCAACTCCTAACCAGTTTGTCCACGAGACGCTAAACGCGCCACTAGATAATCTACACCATGAACAAATCTTATGCTGATGCCACTCATAACTCATTATACTCAAGTTAAACACCCCTATAAAGTCCTCAATTCTCGGACCGTGACACTTTTCCCCACTTAAATTTATGACGTCTTCATTATGAGGCAAATTTGATGCAACCACTACCTACTCTCAAGCTCTCATCCCTTCTCAACACCCATTGTCAACACATCCAATTTCATCTTACCAAGATCCCTTCTCAACACCCATTGTCAACACATCCAATTTCATCTTACCAAGACTTCGGGCTTCCATGGGCTTCCTCTCGCCCTCACCCATTCATCCATCCTTCAAGATCGCCTCTTGTTGAGTTTCCCAATAATAGGGTTTGAGTATAAAATTTTTCTTCAACCTCAACTTGCGACATAGCTGCCCTCAAGCAAAGATGTCCTCATTCTGGTGGCCGCTACGCTTTAGCTTCATCCACACGAGCTGAATTGACAACAAGATTAACGAAAATCCTTGTCTCTACAATTCGTGACACAGTTGCCATTTGGCAACAATGTCCTATCTCTAATAGTCGCTCTTCTTGAGCTTTGCCCACACGAACCGTATCTACAACAAGAATTACCCATTCGTTAAAAACTCTGGGTAGCATCTAAGCGGTCTGATGGAGCTGGGAACTACCGCTTTGATACCATTTGTTATGGGACGGGAGTTTCACCCCTGAAAGTTTTCCCATGTGGCGCTCGACCATCAATCATATGATCGTTTGTTGCTAATCTGGATAGCGAGCCAACCTTATCTTCCCTGACTTCCCAGGTTTGTTCCGAGCCCTACATCCTCATAAGGAGTACCCTCTTTGCTTTGCCACAATCCTCCATATGTTTGAGAGGTTGAACAATATCAAATGGTTTCGGCTTGCCTTGGCCTCATCAAGAGATCGACATCAACTCCCAACCAGTTTGTCCATGAGATGCTAAACACGTCTTCAGAGATAACCCATACCAGGAACAAACATTCTGTTGATGCCACTCATAACTCATTATGCTGGAGTTAAACACCCCCATAAAGTCCTCAACTCTCGAACTGTGATACTCTCCCCCACTTAAATTCATGATATTCTCGTCATGAGGCAAATTTGATGCAGCCACTACCCACTCTTAAACTCTCACCCCTTCTCCACACCCATTGTCAACACACCTAAGATCATCTCACTAGGACTTTGGGCTTCCATAGGCTTCCTCTCGCCCTCACCCATTCATCCATCCTCCGAGGTCTCCTTTTGTTGAGTTACCCAATGATAGGGTTTGACCATAAGAACTTGCTTCAACCTTAACTCGCGACATAGTTGCTCTCAAGCAACAATGTCCTCACTCTGGTGTCTGCTCCGCTTGAGCTTCATCCACATGAGCTGAATTGTCAAAAAGATTAAGGAAAATCCTTGTCTCCACGACTTGCGACACAGCTGCCCTCTGGCAACAATGTCCTATTTCTAGTGGTCACTCGTCTTGAGCTTTGCCCACACGAACCGCATCCACAACAAGAATTACCCACTCGTTAAGAACTCTAGGTAGTATTTAAGCGGTCTGATTGAGCTGAGAACTACCCCTCTGATACCATTTGTCACGGGACGGGAGTTTCATCCCTCAAAGATTTCCCATGCGGCGCTCGACCATCCATCATATCATTGTTTGTTGCTAATCTGAATGGCGAGCCTGCTTTATCTTCTCTGACTTCTCAGGCTTGTTTCGAGCCTCATATTCTCATAAGGAGCACCCTCTTAATTTGCCACGATTCTTCATATGTTTAGGAGGTTGAATGATATCAACTGATTTCAGCCTGCTTTGGCCTCATCAGGAGAGCAGCATCAACTCCCAACCAGTTTATCCACGAGAGGCTAATCTCGCCTCTAGAGATAACCCACGACACGAACAAACTTTCTGTTGATGCCACTCATAACTCATTATGCTCGAGTTAAACACCTCCATAAAGTTCTCAACTCTCGGACCGTGACACTTGCCCCCACTTAAATTCATGACATCCTCGTCATGAGGCAAATTTGATGCAGCCACTACCGACTCTCAAGCTCTCACCTCTTCTCCACACCCATTGTCAACACATCTAAGATCATCTCACCAGGACTTCGGGCTTCCATAGGCTTCCTCTCGCCCTCACCCATTCATCCATCTTCCGAGATCACCTTTGATTGAGTTGCCCAACGATAGGGTTTGAGCATAAGATCTTGCTTCAACCCCAACTCGCGATACGACTGCCCTCAAGCAACGATATCCTCACTCTAGTGGCCGCCTCGCTTGAGTATCATCCGCACGAGCTGAATTGACAACAAGATTAAAGAAAATCCTTGTCTCCATGACTCGCGACACAGCTGCCATCTGGCAACAATGTCCTATTTCTGGTAGTCGCTCATCTTGAGCTGTCACGCCCCGAAGGTACCTAAACGTGGCAGTCCGCCGTACACAATATTAAAGCCTAAGAATGACCACCTCAGTCACGCGAAGGCTTCCATACTATGTACAAGGCGTCTAACACATGGAGACTCATCGGAGTAATACATTTTACGTTGATATAGCTTGAGTAACAATGTAAAGGAAATACAAATTTACTATACTTCAGATACAAATCACTACACTTCAAAATACAAATCATTCAACTCCAATTACATTCATCCACAGACTTCCCTACACAAACTATTACAAGACAAATCATAAACTAGCAATAACTTCAACATTCGTATTCCTTGCCGAAATCCCAAAGTCATTCCCGACTTCAACCAATTCGGTTCCCACCTTGCATTCTTGAGATAACCTGTTCATTTAAACAACTATTGGGGTATAAGCTACACTAGCTTAGTGAGAATTCCCTTAATTCCGTACCATAACAAACAAGTTATAATCAGTCATATGCTATGCATGAACAAACACGTGAGCAAGCAATTATGCATGGGTATCCGGAACCCACACACAGAACGGATTTACGCCCTCCGTATCTTGGGTTAGGAATGGTATTGAGTCTACACGACCGCATCTAGTCCCCAAGCCCTCGGCTCTTAGCACTCGACTCGGCTAGGCTCATCCAAGAATGCATCCACATGCGCCTTAGTACCCCTGAATGAGCTCTGGCACCGGGTCGTTATCCAAACGAATCATCCACGGACCATACCGATCGACCTGCGTAGGAGTAGCATGCTACCAAATGCAATATGTCCAATGCGATGCATGACCAATTTAATTTTTGCTTAGGTCAAAAATATTATACATTCTTTGAGTGACCATTCAATATCACACATATAACAGAAATAATATGAACGGTGCAGTTATCCAATCAAATCGTGGTTTCGATATGCTTTAGTATTCTTTGGCACACATTCATCACAGTCTCATCATATATCCCATCCCCATTCATATCGATTTTTATCTTGTTCCTATAATTCTAATGCAACTAACTACAATCACAATCAAGGTAACAAAACAAGGAGAAAACTCACTCGGCCATTGGATCACCGGTCTTCTAGTAATAATAATCCGGTGGTAGGGAATCGTCGAATTCGGGATCACCTAAAAGGAAGAAATACTCTAATAAGTATTTCAACTCAAACTAATCCAAACGATTTTATACGAACTATCAAATTCGTAATTCGCGTCCTAAGCGGAATTCCAACTTAAAACGGCCATAACTTGGTCATTTTAACTCGGAATCTCGCAAATTATATATCGATTTCTATCTACTTCGAAGATCTATCTAATTCTAATATTATTTTTAGTTTTGAAAACTTGAAGCTTCGAAAAGTCGGATCAGATTAGGTCAGCAACAATTTCAATTTCCGAAAAATAGTTTTGTAAATGTTTGAAATGTTCCTACTATATAACTTAGCTATACATGCAATATGAGTGATTTCTAACATGAATGACATGAATGAGTTATGTATGCATGATCTTGATGATTTTTGCTAAAAGAAATTTTATAACTTTTATTTTGCAAGACCATAATAAACTACTTATGAAAAATCTAGTTTTCTAACTTTTATCATTTCCATTTGTTTTGGATTTGTTACTTAAGAAAATATAATTATTTTTGTCAAAATTGAGTCTTCATTATATATATTACTTATGACCTTCATTTCTACATAAAAATTTCCATTTTACACTTTGTAAGCATGTTTTCAAGTGGGGTTGATTCCAAAATCCGAATTTGGTAAAAATTGGTTTTGAGTGATTCCTTTGAGTAAAAATCATTTGATATTTAGAAAATTAGGGCTCAATCATACATAACCACTAAGGACTTCATTCTTACACAAAAATTTGCATTTTACACTTTGCAAATATGTTTTCCAATATGATTTACTCAAAAATCCGAATTTTAGAAAATCCACTTTTTGAATGATTCACTTGGGAAAAACTTGTTTAATGCATTAAAATTTAAGACTTTACTACATCTATTGTCTAAGGACTTCATTTAACACATAAAAATTGCAATTTGAGCTCAAATACTAAGTGATTACATATGCATCATCTTAAATTACGAATTTGACAATTTGATCACTAACTCAAATTTTTCCATTTTAATTCCATTACTTGTTTTACACATTACTCATGCCTAAACTCATTTTAACTTGTAAAAATCATTGCTTAATGATATCTATTACCTATATACTTCATTTTTCACATAAAGCATGAGTTTTGAGTTGATACATGGGTTCTAAAAATTGGTCTTGTTGGGATCCGAATTTACAAAATTTATTTTGGTATATCTTTTGATAAAATCTATCTAAGCTCATGAAAATCCATTCCTTACATATCATATCTATGAGCCTTTCATTTCTTAAATAAAAACTTCATTTTTGAGTTGGAAACATGTTTTTAAAATAGGCCTTGGCCAAAATCCGAAAATAGAATTTTTATTTTGAAAATAACTTTTGAAATCACTTTTATTCTTGTAAAAAGAAGTCTTGATGATATACATATATTAAGCCTTCATTTTCTTAAGTAAAAATTACATTTTGACACTTGGAAAGTGGTTTTTAAATGGGGTCTTGCCAAAATACGAATTTCACAATTTTGTTTGAGTTCATAACTAAGATCTATACTTAATATGAACATAAACATAAAACAAATGCATGGTAATAAGCTATAAACATCATGGATCTAAACTTCACTTATCAAAATCTTTCATTTATGGTATCTATACCCTAAGCCCTTCATTTTAAATGAAAAATACACATTTTGAAGTTGAAAAACCACTTTTCTAAATATGGTTCCATTTTCATCCGAATTTTCAAAATTGATTTTTGTTGAAAATAAAATAGATCTTGAGTTTCCTAACTTCCTACCATCATCATGCTATACAAGTTGTTCATGAACATAAACAAAGATCTAATGCATCTATGAACTCAAAACTTTAGATCTAGTTTTCTAAACTAGTTTTACATGCATGAATCACTAAGATAGACATGTGGATGCTAGATCTATGCATAATCATAAGAATAACAAAAATAACAACTTAAATACAAGATCTATGGCATAAACAAAAATCAAAGCTAAAAATTAGATCTACAAAATATATCAACTTTAAACAAGAAAATAATTATAATACAAGATAATAAAAGTGGAGAAGAGAGTTTTCATTTTTGGCATCATCATCCTAAGCTTTTAAGCTTATGGAAGGTCATTTGATGCATGAAACCTTCATTACACTTTACCTATATCACCTATGGAGCTTTAGGAAGAAGATTTGCTTAGAAATCTTTAAAAATGAAGTGTGGAAGCCATGAAGAAGAAGGGGGCAGCTTGTTTTCATGGAGGAACAAGAGGAAATGAAGAAGAAAGAGAGGAAAAATGAGAGAGAAAACTAAAGAATGAAAAAGGAAATGAGTAAATGAAGGAGAGAGAGAAATGAGTGTATTAAATGAATGAAAAAGAAAAAAAATAAAACAAGGCAGATTTGGGGAGGGGCAGCTGCACGTGAAAAGAGAGGAGGAGAGAGAGTTTGTTGAAATTTGACTTGAATTGAATTGTATAATTAATGTGTAATGTAACTTTCTTAAGAAGGAGTGAAAAAATTAATTTGGTCAAAATGGAGTAAATGAAGGACAATGGCAGCCATAAATAGGGTCAAAAATCTGCCATGAATTGATATAATAAGTGTAAAAAGATTGAAGTGAAAAGAAGTGATGTGTAAGGTGTACTTGAAGATGGGTTGTAAGAATACTTTTTAATAAAATAAAAAAAATAAAATAAAATTAGAAAAATTATTCCAAATAATTGTAGCAGATTTTTCATAATTAAAATTAAATAATTATTTGAATTATTTTAGTATTTTAACAAATATGTTACCGGTATGATCAAAATACGCGAATATGGGCTATAAATAATATTTTTTATAACCCGAAAAATTCTAAAAAATTATTTTATGAAATATAAATATTTTTAAATATTTTTCAATTATTAAATTAATTTATTTTATTTTTAGTACGGATCTTAAACAGAATCTGATCCCGTAAAGACCCGAAACGAACTAAATTTTAGAAAAACAAAATTTTCTATAACATATAAAATATTTATCTAAAAATATAAGACTTTATAAGAATAATAAAATTTTGTAATGAAATAAAAATGAATAGTGCAAAAGACTAATCAATTACCGGTAATAATGGAAATACGATAAAAAGGTTATAACTGTAACTTTTATAACCCGAAAAATTATATAACTGATATATTTAGAAATCTTATGAAATTACGAGTCTAACGGTACTATTGGTATATTTTTTATATCTCGAGCCCCGGGACACGCTTTTCGAAGTCTGTATCCGAACGGGTTCGAAATAGGTCAAAAATTTACCAATCTGATATTTTTAAACAAACTCATATTACTATGAGCTATTCTACATATTTAAACTACATCTCGGCCTCTAGGGTTAGGGGCGCTAGATTGCCGACTTATACTATTGTATTCCGGTTAGGGTTTCGGGTGATTTTCGGTTTAGACCTTTGCCAATTTGGAAACTGATATTTATGTTTATACAACATATTTAATTGAGAAATTTATTTTAAATTTTATTTTTGTAAGTATTTAATATCTCTTAATGTTTCGGAATTCTTGAATGAGTTTTTTTTCGAAGTCAATTTATTTATTTTTAATAGTTTGTTTTTGGCTTTATATTACCCGATTTTATAAGCGGAGTTAATATGGAATTTTTCGTACATCGTGGTTTTGAATTTGAAGACCACTGTGTTCTTATTTATTTTTAAAGATTTTCATTTTCTCAAGATTAAAAGTTTCTGAATTCGTTTGTGTTTTTGGACCAATTGAAATTCGGTTTTAATTTGGAGTGATTTTTAGGGTTTATTTTCGAAGTTCATCTTGAAATTATTTACTGAAATTTTCCGGGGCTTACATGAGCTTTGTCCACACGAACCGCATCCACAACAAGAATTACCCACTCATTAAGAACTCTAGGCAGCATTTAAGCGGTCTGATTGAGCTGAGAACTACCACTCTGATACCATTTGTCACGGGACGGGAGTTTCACCCCTCAAAGATTTCCCGTGCGGCGCTCGACCATCCATCATATTATTGTTTGTTGCTAATATGAATGGCGAGCCTGCTTTATCTTCCCTGACTTCCCAGGCTTGTTCCGAGCCCCACATTCTCATAAGGAGCACCCTCTTGGTTTGCCACGATCCTCCATATGTTTGGGAGGTTCAACAATATCAACTGGTTTCGGCCTGCCTTGGCCTCATCAGGAGAGCAGCATCAACTCCCAACCAGTTTGTCTACGAGAGGCTAAACCCGCCTCCAGAGATAACCCGCACCACGAAAAACTTTCTACTAATGCCACTCATAACTCAATATGCTCGAGTTAAACACCTCGATAAAGTTCTCAACTCTCGGACCGTGACACCAGAGGCACTGTGTAACAACTTGAAACTCTACCCATTAAGGTATTATCCGCTTTAGCCAAACGTCATACAGTTTTGTTTTTTTGGTGCCAATGCTTCCCAGGGGATCCTCATCTTGGGATTGCTTTGCCCATAGCACGGTTAACTTTGAAATTCTAACAAACTTCAGGCCATTACACCGAAAAGACGCCTCTGTGATTGGAGTTCCATCATTTATATTTGAGGGGTATTACACCTATAAAAAGTAAATAAAAAGATAATCTCTCTTTTTCACCAAAAATTGATTGGGCACTTGGAAAATTCTTTTCCTTAATAAAAAAATTAAATTGGGATTTCTTTTAACCTTATGGTACTTTATGATTTTGTATGAGATATGAAACTTCTTCTTTTCTTACAATAATAAAACTTAAAGGACTTAAAGCAATAAGTGTTCAAAAACTAAAAAATGACAATGCACGAAATTTTTTTATAAAAAAAACTCTTATTCTCTAATTCCGATTAACAGGTATATAAGCACATCTAGATCAACATAAAATCTGAAAAAAGAAAAATTACTTTTTTGCTCTATCGCATTCTTTTCTAAATATTGAAATAATTAGTTAGTTGTAAATACTAAATGATTCTATCCTAGATTTGTGCATAAAATTGTAAACACCATGATTCGTAAATTTGATTTTTTTTTTTAGCATTAAAAAAGGATAAACTTTAAATTAATAATTAAGGTGGTAATCGTTTCGTTTTAATAAGATAGCTTTCCAATCCAAAAATTTATGGTTTAACAAAGTTGGTTTTTAATCTTTTTTTTTTTTTTTTTTTTACAAACCAGTAGCTAAGTTAGGATCAACTAACTCATTGATCCTAACTTATAATTTTTTTTTTCCGATTTTGATCGGGTGACGACTCCTTAATTTTTTTAAAATTAAGTTTCTTTTAGTTCCTAGTCAAGTGTTTGTATCAAATGGATTAGGATTTGATACAAATCGAATTAAAAGAAACTAAACTAGAAATGAAAAATCCAAGCTTGATATTAACAAGCTAGTTAAATTCAATGGATGATTTATGTACCCATTTCTTTAGATTTACATTGTTTACAAGCTTGACAAATACTTCTATAGAATATATTCCATTCATCATTTCCTTAAATGTTATGTTTTGTGATTTATTTTTATTTCCAATTAACAAGAACTCATGGAGATAGTAATTTTGGGGGAGAGAAACACCAAACAGACAAGGACTATGAATCCAAATCAAGAGGTCACAACTCTTGAAATAGGTATTAACATCTAGTCTATAACAAATGTTTATTTCATAATAAATATAATCATTTGGTACTATTTGAATTTATTCCTATCAATTTCGACTCATTCCCACCAAACTTGTGTGCTTCATGGTAAATACACTCCATTCATATTATTACTGGATTGATGCAAATAGCTTTTCTAATGCTTATCAAATAAAGCTAGTTATATAACACCTTCAGTTATTTTTAAGTGGGTTAAGATTTGACATTCAATTGAAAAAAGAATCATATTTCTTAGATTATAATAAATCCTAATACTACTGTTTCATGAAGGCCATGCCCTTCCTAGACAACATTCTTAACTAAGAGAGCCAAATAGCCAATTTCTCGATGAAATGAAAATTAAAGAGCAACAGTTAAGATGTTGATTGAAAAAGAACCCAAAATCTATAATCAACATATTATATCAACCACTTTACTTCCTGATAAAAAAAATACCCTAATAGAATTACAAGATAATTTATGGCCACTCCATCTCTTCTACTCGAGATGGTTAATTAATTAAATAGTTTCCCTCCTTCTAAAAATTAAGGAAGTAAAATTTTATATTTGAACCTGTTAAGATCATCTCAGTGACATTTGATAATAGATTTATTGAGAAGCATATTATAGTAATTAATTCATTTACATGAAAATTTTGCCAATCATGTGTTGTCGCATATGAAAAAAGAAGTATAATTTTTTTTTGAATCTAATATTCTACTTATGAAGTATAGAAAATATTTTAAAGTGAAAGTATTCTATTAAAACCATTACTTTTTTTTAAAGGATTTCTTAGATCTCTTTTTCATTAATTTTCCTTCTACAAATAAATAGTGTAGATGACTAGATTTGATTTAAAGAGTTTTAAATCTAATTTTGATTTGGATTTGGATTTAACTCTCTAGGTTAGGGTGATAGAATTTAGAAAATTAGAACCATTTACATATTGAAATATGATTAAGAGAGAGTCAACATGGCGGATTTGGAGTAGGGTCCACTATAATTAACCTGTCTGGTTCTAATATTTCATGACTCACGCACTGCACATAAAGACCTTAATGGGTTTGGGTCAATAAGAGAGCTCATTTTGGTATCCATTACGAGAAGAACTCATTCTAGTTATTAGTCGTCCACCCAATGTAACAAATGACATCGATAGTTAGGCTCATTATAAATACACTAGTTTCATTTCATTTGGACGATGGAAAATCTTGTAGATGTGCCATCATGCTGCCGAATTTCTGTCTTGGTAGATCAGTCACTCATTCTAATCAAGAATGTGCACTATTTCACAATAGTCAATGAGATTTGATAGTTTTTAGATTCATCACTTATTATGTGTGCATTTGAAGCTACCTAGATTGCTTGCTCTTCCTCCCTACACGATTCACTCCTTATCATTATAGCATATGTCGTTTTTCTAGATTGCATGTAGCATGATAGTTACATAGTACACACATAATCATTGTAATCGAATCCTAAAATCTACAAATAAGGGAAAAAAATGAAATATCATTGTGGGATCGTTAGATCCGTACCACTATTATAAGGTTTTTCATGGGTCCATTTTCCAAGAAATATCAAGGTAGGAAAATGATTACTTCCATTTCCCCCTTCGAAAATCCTTTGCCTAATTCACATGTGTTAGTATAGCTTCATTTATTAGGCAAAATGACCTAGAGCTATCGATTTGTGTGTGGTGTGTAGTAATGGTTGGCTATTTATAGGGTTGTGAGTGATCAAGAAGGTTTTGCCCATTACTATACTCAATTATTAGGGTTGATAACCGTTAAACCTAAATTGGAGTTGTCCTAAAACTAAGCTTTAATATGAACTTAGCTCTAACATTTCAATATGAAGCTTACATGTTATGATAGGAATGTGCAATTATCAATCTTCGAAACATAATATAAGTTACAACCAATTCGCGAAAATAATAACTTTATGTTCACTTCATTCAAAGTGAATAGAATAAAAACTATAATATGGTAACTTTTATCTTCACACTTCATACAAGTTCAATGAATTTGAGGAAATAATAACCGTTTATTCACTTGATTGAAAGTGAGTAGAATAAAAACTATGATATAGTAATTTTTATTAGGAAATGAAACAAACTTGTAATAAGCCCACAATAATTATCAAAATGTTTAATTTGCTAAAAAGAAATATTTTTTTTTTTTGGTTGGCTAAATAAATTAAGGAACAAGATGGGGTAGCTTTAAAAATGTTATAATGTTTCTAATATATAATGATACAATTATAAAATTACAAAAAAATATATGAAAATAACAAAACATATATTACATTTATATAATACAACACCTAAATAATATTATATATATAGCATATAATAATATAACAAAACATATAAAACATAATGTATGTATACCATATGTATGTATGTATGTATGTATGTATTACTTTATAACAAAACATAGATCACAAACATATACAAAATGCTAAAAGGTGTGTTTGTTGGATTATAAAAAAGAAAAATCACATATTTATAATATATATATATATATATATATGGATATGTATATATAAGAGTTTTGTTATAAGAGGATATAATTTCGATTTTATACATACATTTATATATACATACTATGATATATATAAACATATGTAATATGGTGTAAGTGTCATGCCCAAAGACCTAAAAAGATAATGATGTGTCACTAAAGTTATAAATGAGCGAAGTCAAGATGATACAATACCAATCTCAAATTCAACTCGAATGAAAAAACTTAAAGCTTGAGCTCGAATTAATTTTGATCAAGCTTTAATTTCAAGCTTGAACTTAAATAGAATTAATACTCGATTAAGCTCGAATATTCCTAGAAAAATCAATCACAAAAAATATAATAAAGTGAATCATGAGATATGAAAAAAAAATTCAAAAGTATTTTAATAACATAAGCCTAATATAATTTTTTCTCAACAACATTATAACATGATTAAAAGCAATTTATATCATAATTCAGTGCTTTTATATAATACTTAAATCTACCACTATGCCTTTTTTCTACCAAATGTTGGCTGTGGATATTAGTTTTACCGCATCGAGGATGATAAGCTGATCAATTTCATGTGTTATCATGGTTCTCCATCCTTTAAAAAAGGAAAAAAGAAAAGTTATATAGAAGGTAAACAAGTAAGAACCATGAAACAAACGATCAATTAAATAAAAAATATATGTCAGTTTCTACACTCTCCAGCATTAAGGTCTTTTAAAACTTGTTGTCCCTCCTCATGGCGCAAGCACCGAAGCAAGGAAAACTAAAACCCCTTTTGTATATGATTTCATTGATTAGGGTGTAATTGGCTGCCTCATACATCAGTTTCTTTGCCTCCGCTTTATCAGACGCAAAGTGTCGCCTTTCATATATTTTTCTATCGACGTCATCCTGCTCAGTAGAGCAAGGGCGTCCTGCAGCTCAACTATTTCATGAGCTTTATTTATGGTAGAATTCTGTAGGAGGAATTCTACAAAGATCTTTCCTTCCAGTTTGCCTAGATTGGGGACCACTAAGGAAGCAAACTTGGAGAGCTTGTCGGCTTTCGAGTTATCAACTCTTGGTAGTTTGATGATATCCTAGGAGGACAATTTCCTAGCCAAGGAACGGACTGTTTCCAAGTACTCGGTCATCTCTTCATTCTTTGCTTCATAAGTGCCCTTGACCTGTTGAACCACGAGTTGAGTCTTAAGAAAATTTAAAGCTCCCTTGTATCTGCACCGACATTTGTGGTGAGCTTGAGCCCAGCAATTAAGGCTTCATAATCTGCCTCATTTCTATTACAAAGAAATTCAAGTCGTAGTTTAGACTAATAGCAATAAGAAAAGTACTCTTCCACGCAAAAATCTAATAAGTTATATACTTTGTATAACAAAACGTTCTGCGTGGCAATATCTAAATCCATAAAAGAGACATGCCATTTAAAGTTGTAAATCCCATGTAAGCCATACCACATGAGATCTTCATACAATTAAACCTCACCCTTCCTCAACCTCAAACTCAACCTCATTTGTAACCAATGAAAAACGTCCCCAAAATCAAATGCACAAGACGATTTGTAACTAGAAAGCCCCTAACAGCCACGAAACACCAAACCATGGAAAAGTTTTGAAAACCCATTAAAAGACTCATCCAAACTTTTGTATCTCATCAACCATCCCATTTCCTTTTTCTCCATTAACAAATATGAAAATTATCATACATCTTTACGTCTATGTCTTACTATCTCCACACCCAAATAGTCCAAAGGACCTTGCACAGCAACATGAGGCTTTCCAACTTGCACTCGGACTGCAGATATTTGCGGAAATTTTGTCAATGTTAGATGAAATGCGTTCTGCCACTGACTCTAAAAGATTCTGAGGGGTACCTTCAACAACCTCCTTGGCTATCCTGCCAGTTCATAGAAAGAATCCACCAAAATTACAAGTTACTATGATATACCAGGACATTGATGGCTTTCTATTTTCAGCAAAAAAGATAAGAATATGGTTCCTAATCTCAAAACTTAATTTACTATAGAATAATATTAAGCAACTCTAAAGTAAAAGTAATTAATTAAAAAAAAAGAATGAATGACACTCAGCATCAAGACAAGACAAAATGCATTTAAATTGGCCTTGACACAGTCCAAGCAAAAGGGAAAAAAGATGGTTCAAAGTCCAAAGACGTGATTTACTATTAAACATGGCAAATGATGTCTAGGTTAGATAAAGCTAAGAGAAATGTTAAAACTAAATATGCATTATGTTTGGCTTTCTATTCACCTGTAAATGTCAGTATAGCTGACTGTGTCAGATAAGCAATCAGATTTTCCAGCAGCCCGCAAGTCCATCCAAGCATCAACATCTACCAGAAACTTCTGACCCAGCTTTCTTTCCTCCGACTTCACCCCATGAAATCCATGAAATTTAAGACCTCTCAATATGAGCTTGTCTCCCATTATTGTTTGCTTGTCATCCATTGCTATCTCTCACACTTTAATATGTTTCTGACAGTGGAACAGTAACTATTTCACAACTCCAAATTGAAGAAAGAAAAGTTGAGCTATCACCATATATAGTTTGAGTAATGATCAGCTTTTGAAGTACAATTTTAGTATGCCTCTTATGTTACAACGTGGTTGGCAGTTCTCTTGGAAAAACCTGCAATCTTATGGTTATGAACAGAAAGTTCATAACATTCCAACTAAAGGGAAAGATTCATAAACCAAAAATCCAAATAATTGCTGCCTCCTCCCTTGGATATCAGATGATCTACTTTGATGAATTGAGAGTAGTCTGTATTGTATCATTATTGCACAAGAGGAAGAAGACATCAATTAAAGCAGAACATAAGATCCTATAAATACATCTTATCCTATAAATACATCTTGCAACTCCAGAAATGCAGGTCCAAATAATCCACTCAACATAATGTATTCATCGAGTACATTTGCAAGGCAGCAGACGAAGTAAGCATGCATCCCCAATGTATGGAGGGAAGATAAATAAGAACAAAATAAAAGAAATATAGAAAGTATGAAGAAGTAACAGAGGAACACAGACAACCATTGCATAATAATTCCCCATCTGTGTTAATTAATTTAAAAAAAAAAAACTATCCATAATAGCACAATCTACAAGAGATTCAGCAACATTGTATGCCTTGTAAGCACTATAGCAAGGATGCTTACTCAAGAAATGGTATCTCTAATTCCACAAAATGGACTGAACATACGCTTCACAACATCAAGCTTCCTATCTTTTTAGATTCCTATCCAATTTGCAAACAAGGTACTCAGCAATGCTGAGCACAAAAAAAAAAAGAAAAAAAAAGCAAAAGCACAGAGAGAGAGAGAGAGAGAGAGAGAGAGAGAGAGAATATCCATATAAAACTTCTCATTGCCCTGCAAACTATATAAATCAATTACCAGCCGTGTTGAGAAAAAACATGGTTTTTCATATCTTGGGATTGAATCCAGTCGAATAAGGAACTCAAAGGTTCAACAAAAGCAGCTTTGCTATAAATGGTATAGTGAGATAGAAACAAGCCAAACCCTTTCTCTACAATCGAGATGAATATAGTCAAAAGAGAGAAAATATAAATTAGATGAACAAACTTAAAATGACCCCATATTGGCTCAAATATAAAAATCCCACTGGGACCACATGCAAACTTAGCTAGTACTTCCTTTTCCTAAGGTGATTCAGGTGCCCAAGCAATCGGTACAACTACCTCTATTACTGTCCATTGGAAAAAAGAAACCAAAAAATAAATAAATAAATAATACAATGACCCAAATCCATTTCTCCAAGAACAAAACTATACAAAAATGCAGAGTTTTTATCTGAAACTAAAATTCAACAAAAATAAATAACTTTCTAGTAGTTACTATAACTAGATTGGACAAAAAATGATAGATGCGAAAGCAAATTGTATATTCCACATTACTCCTTAAAGTTCAAACAAATAGTTGCAAATACACTTCTGAACCCATTGATTAGATGCAGATGAACCTCAAAACTCCTAAATCATGTTTTTGCTTCCCATAACTTACGAAAAATGTGCCCATACCCCAAACTGTGCTGAAGCCCAAAACCATTCCAGGAAACTTATCTCTTTGCATGCTTTTCATAGACATTTTATCAAACATATGACATGCAATGAAAATCCGCACGTCAATTTCTATACTACCAGCCTTACTTAAAATGACAATTCAACACCTTAAATATATAATCCTGTTTTGAACTTCACAAAATGACTTTCATAAATGGGACTCTCCAGTCAATTATAAGGAAAATAAAGGACAAACCACAGAACTTTTCACGAAAACAATACCTGGTTTGGTAAATAATACATTGATTGCATTATAAGAAAGGGATAAGGAATACATACACATAAGCAACTCCATACTAATGCAAGAGTTTACAGAACACTAGAAAAAACAGGAAAAAATCACTCCAAGAGTGGCCATTCCCAATTGAACCGCATTCCTTGTTCTCTAAATGCAATAAAGTGAAAATTGCTAACACTACTCTTCACTTGATGAGGCAAGAAGCCACTGAAGATGCAGTGGCAATCAATCTGTCAGTGACGTTTTGCACTATTCTATAGACATGTTTGACTGAACTAGGATGGGTTTCTTCTCCTCCTATTACATGTTAAGACCCATGCACTTATCAAAGACCTAGCAAGGCATTTGCCCATACAATTTAACTAGAGCTTCAGGGTACGTAAAAAAGGGAAAAAAAAAGTTACTTTTTTCTTTTTCCTCATTGTACAATCTGAGTAAAATAACAAACTCCAAAAAGCCTTTTACAACACAGAACTCAATATCAGACAACAAATAGACCAACCATTCTCCACTTGATGAGGCACAAAGCCATTGAAGATGCGCTGGCAGTTAAAAACCTAAGTGGCATCATGCATTATTCTATTGACATGTTTAATAGAACCATGAAGGGCTTCTAATCCACCTATTAGATGTTAAGAACTATGTACCTATCAAAGATTTAGCTAGGCATTTTGCCCAAACATTTTACCTCCAGTTTCACGGCAGGGTGGGGAATCTCATCTTACAATCTGAGTAAACTAACAAACTCCAAAAAATCTTATAAACACAGAACGCGATACCAACGAACTCAAAGAATAAAAGAAATCATCCACCCTCAATAGCCATGCAGAAAGCCATAAACCAAAAGAGAAAAACAAGAAATTTAACCAGAAACTAACCAAAACAAATTAATTTCACAAGCTCCAGGCCCCAGCTCAATGTATCTAACAGTGCTCGAAACGCAGCATTTTTGGCGTAAAAAACACAAAACCCAGAAATACATATTAAAAGACAACATGTAGAGCTTTCTGACCAAGAAATCTCGATTTCGACTAGAAATATCTCCCTAAAGAAAACAATTCACCACAAACCCACAAGATGACCGACACTCTTTGAGCGGCTAACGATAGCATACAAACCAATGAATCGTGAGATTGAATAAACCCTGGAGATCGCAGCACATTCAAAAACAGAAACTTGATATATCGATTCGGAAACTGAACAAAGAAATCGAGAATTCTGTAAAACAGAGGAAATTAAAGCGAAATCGGTATACCTGGAAACGAGAGAGAGAGGAGTCCTGTAAAAGCCCCAGAATGAGAAGATGTGATGTTGGTGGTGTCAGTGAAACAAAAGACAGAGAGCAGACCGTGGAACAAGGAAGTTCAGTTTTGGTAATTGCCTTTTTTTTATCTTTTTATTTTTTTCTCAAAGTGCTGAAGAAAATATTTTAAATAATTATTACAGGATATGGGCTTGGGCTTTTTGGTTTTGGGATTCTTTTGTTTGGGCTAGAATTTGGATCACTAAGCTTTTTTCATACATTTAAATGAGATCTATTCGTCTCAGCTTGAGAACATTATTGGTGCTAGAGTTGGGTATATGTGTCATGGCCCGCGGGCCGACCCATCAACTCCATTAAAATCTGGATTGCAGTCAAAATTTTTTAATCCATTTAAAAGCAGATCAAATTGGCCAGCACGTTTAACTCATAGGTCGGGCTGAGTTGGCTTTCGAGGCAAAAAAAAAAAATAAAATGAGAAGTTTAAAAACAAGAATAATATAATATCTTAGTGATTATTGATGTATGTTATGGAAGAAGATGGATTGATACATGTATCACAAGTATTTTATAACATTTTTTAAAATACATATTTATTGATTTAAACGTAATATGGTATACAATAAATCATTTTAAAAACTTGTTTTTATATATAAATAATCAAAATAGTAATAAAATTAATCGTTAGTATATATAAAACTTTATAATATATGAATAAATCTAATTTCCACATAAACTAATATTAAAAATAAAAGTAAAAAATAAAATAATTTTAATTTTGGCCCCCGGCCGAGCCTAAGCTTAAAAATTCTGGCTTGTTTAAAAGTGGCCCAAGGCGATCTGGCTCATTTTACCCACGGGCCAAAGCGAATCAGGTCGAGTTGGCCTGTTTACACACTATATCCACTTATAACTGGTAGGTTGCATGCCTTATCCAATTTCGGGTATAGTGTCACCCTAGTGTCTCATCATAAAATATGGTAAAAGATAGTTATAGTCTCTTATGGTAGTGATTAGAGTCGAGGCCATTACGAAATTTTTTTAAAGGCCTAAAAAAATTGAATCTATTCAATTATAATATACAATTTTGCAAGCTTTTTCATTCTCAAACAATTTATTATTGCTTTCCTTATTATTTCATTTTAATATTATTTTTCCGTATTATTATCATTCACAAAATATCTAATTTGTTATCTCTATGTTATTGAAGCAAAAGGAACCCTTTTGGTGTCTTATAAATTTTTGTCATGATATTCCATTAATTATCCTTCCATTATATTTCTCATCACTGATTATAACACTTCCTTTATGTAATTAATTACTTAGCTTAAGATTACTTTAGTAAATTAATCATTCAAATCACCAAGCCATGACCCCCATGCACTTCAAATCACGGAAATGAACCACATGTCCCACTAATCTACAACTTGCTTGCTGACCTTTTCTTCTCCAAACTGCCTTAATGAGTTAGAGTTTTAATCGAAAATTCTTCATGAGAAGGAAATACAATAACTACTTTTTCGTATAAAAACTGCTTCTTCCTAGAAGAACACCAATTCTCTTTCATTTCCAGATTTAGAACCATTAAATCATACTCAAACAATTCAATAATCAATTACGAAAATACTAACCAATACACTTCCAAGATCCCTATTATGGTCTGCTTTCTTTCAAACTTTACTTTTAAATTTATTGTCTTTATCACATTTTTCATGTTTTATTGATTTAACACTTAACTCCTCACTCTAATGCGGTAAATCTCCCTCCATTATGGTCGTTGATCCTTTTTCTTGGTGATTTGGACTATAGTTTATGTGATGGTGATTATTGCAACGAAAATAGTTAAAAAAATTATGAGCTTTAGGTATCTTTTTTCCTTTCTTTTTGTTGATTAAACGATTGTTTTTTTGGCAAAAAAAAAAAAAAAAACGATTGTTTCTATCTATTTTTGTTGTTCGTATGGGATATGTATTTTTTTTTTTACCTAATGAAGGAAAGGTGAAAGTGTGGAATGTAAGAGAGAGAGAGGATAACTTCCAACCATATGATGTAATTGTCTAATATGTTTTTACTATTTGATATGTTTGACGTTTCCAAATCGTGGCTTCCATGATTGATGTTCCTTGAGTACTTTGTAATTTTAAAAGTTAATGCTTTCTCTATTTATTAATTTATAAATGATATTTTATAGATCATTGATAGTTTATCTGATGACTCTTGCTAAATTAATATAATTGATAGGAAGTCAATTTTATGTTACAATATATAATTTCATAAGTTTTATACTATTGTATTTGTTTAATATTAACTTTTCATATCTTAATTACGTGTCATGAAAATCCACTATTTATACTTTCAATTTTATAATATCTAAAAAGTTCAACTACTATTAGAAAAATTAATCCCTTTTCATACCTTACATATTTTGGGGAAAAAACCACCATTCCTTTTCCTAAATTTTTTTTTTGGAGTAATAAAATGGTAAAGCCCCATATTAATACTGGTACTCCGTAAATTAAAATATAACACAATTTGTAGCTCCTTCTAATGTCTTTTAGCTTTTTTTTTTTTTTTTCCCAAAAGCTTTTATTATCCATATATAAACAGTATATTAGCTTTAATTATTTACATCATCTATAACTTTTCATTACTTGAAAAACATATATTTTTTACAACTTTTTATTTGCACAAAAGTTGACTTTTAAATGACTAAATGTAAATAATGAATTCTTTGTATATAATCTTTTATTTTTCATAACTCAAAGGATTTTAACATTTTTAAATATGACAATATTTTATACATTCATCAATAACGGTACAATTAAAATATATATTATGCATTTATACATTTTTTTAATAATCTACATACCATGCAAGTTTCTAATTAGTTTGTTATATTTAGAAGTACTTTTAAGTTCATTATGATTTTTTTTTTGTAATAAAATATTTCATTTTCAATTATTATTAGTTCCATCTATAAAATCAGAATTTTTGAATTTTAGATAGGACATTAGATAACTTATTAGATGAGTTTGATTGGAAATCACCTTTTCAAATAATACTCATATTAGCCTCTAATTATACTATTGAGCATTGCCAGAAATCTTAATCAATTAGCATGGATTTTTTTTTTTTAAGAATATATTAATTATCTGATGCTCATGTAACTTCCATGTGTTAAATATCGGTGTAACTCAAAATTTTTGTAACTTATCCAATATTTGTTTAAGCTTATGAAACCCAAAGTCGAATATGATGTTTCGACACGAGTTTAGCGAGTCAATCGAAACTTACGACTCATTTATCAGCTCAGAGTACTTGGTCATTTTATATGCCTTGATTAAACTAGATAATTAGATGGAAAAAAGAAAAGAAAAGAAAAGAAAATAGAAAACTAGGCAATTAATCAGCCAAAACTCATGATTGATGTAGTACTTTAGATTTCTATATCAATATTTAAAAAATAACCATCGAATTTTTATTGCTATTGCTATTCTATATAATTCCGTGGAGTTTTTATTGTGGATGAAAGTTGTCCATCAGATAGCTTGATTAATTTTTTCATTTAAGATTTCATGTTGTTGTGAAAGTAAGTGGTGATTCTACAAGTATTGTTTGGAGCAACCATGAATAAAGAAGGAAGCAAAAGGATGAAGAATAGTGGATTGCGATGAAAACCAAAAAAGGTTTTGTGTAAGAAATGAAATTCTGTTTCAAGGACAGTAAACTTTCTAAAATATATACAAAGGAATAAACGTGCCTCACACATGTGTAAACAAGGAAAAAATAAATAAATAACAAAATAACATTTCCATAGCCCCCCTTCAAGTTGGAGCTTCTAAGAGACCTAACTTGAAACATGAATGATGTAATTCAGAAGACGAAACAGCTTTGATAAGAAAGTTTGCCAACTGATCATGTGTGGAAAGATAAGACGATTTCAAAAAACCAACTGCGATATGATCACGAAGAAAGTGAACATCTATATCAATGTGTTTAGAGCGACCATGGAAGCAAGGATTAGCAGCAAGTTGAAGAGTTGATTAGTTATCACAGCAAAGAATGACTGGTTGGGAAACATCTAACTTCAGATCACGCAAAACATAAGAGATCCACGATAATTCCTTAGTAGCATAAGCAAGACTACGGTACTCTACTTCAGTGGTAGAAGTACTAATAGTGTTTTGTTTCTTTGTCTTCCAAGAAACAAGAGCACTACCCAACAAAACACAATAACTCGACAAAGATTTCCGATCAAACGTACTTGAACCCCAATTAACGTCCACATAACCAACAAGACGGAGATCATTATCAACTAGAAAAGATAAGCCTAAGGATGAAGTACCCTTTTAGTATTGAATAACATGGTAAGCAGCTGTTAAACGGACAACATGAGGCGAGGAAATAAATTGACTCAAAGAATGGACAGCATAGCTAATGTCCGGTGGTGTGATGGTGAGATAGAGAAGGAATCCAATCAAACGATGAAATAACCAAAGTTTAAATTCATACTTAATGCATATTAAATTTGATTGTTATATATGTGTGTATGTGTTAGTATGAATTGTGGTGTTTGAAATAATTGTATGTGTTAGGAAGTAATAACTAAACAATAACCTATGGTAAATATATTTAGGTTGATAGTTTATTCATGTTAGCAATTATTATGTTAATGTTAATTGTTATTGTAGTAAATCATGATGAATTAAGCTTGTTTTAAACCAAAACTTTAGTCCATAAACCTAGCAGATTTTTGTAGGGGTGTGCAAAAAAACCGATGAAACCGAGAAACCGTACCAAAACCGTAAAACCAATCCGAAAAATATGGTTAACCGGTCCGTTGGTTTCGGTTTAGGATTATGGTTTTTATTTTTTCCGGTTTTCGGTTTCGGTTTCGGTTTCGGTTTCGGTTTCGGTTTGTAACCACAAAAAATCGATGGTTAACGGTTAACCGTTTTAGTATTTATAAATATATTATATATATAATTTACATTTACAAATAATTATTTTTTTATATATATACATATGATTTTCATATACATATAATTTACCTATGTTAATATTCATTGAATTTCGATTAAAATACTATTGTCCTATGATTGATGGAGTTAACATGGTAATTGATTTAGTTTGATTTTATTGATAATGATACATTCAAAGGTTCGTTTTTCCCCTTTTCCTTAATTTCTTTTTTTTTTTTAGCTCTAGTAATATATATAATAATTTAAAGAAAAAATTTATGATAAAGGCTTAAAAAAAAGGTTTTTTGAAATTATCAATTTGATTTGTTGAAACCATTACGTTAAATGGTTAAAAACCGAAAACCGAATAAATTAACCGAATAAAACGGTTAACCGTTAAGGCGGTTAATCATTTATAATGGACCGGTTAAGGATCAGGATATTTAAAAACCGATAATTAATGTTAGGTTCAAAAAATAAGGTCACGAACCGGCTAACCGGTCCATGAACACCCCTAGATTTTTGGCCTTATTAACTCAAATTAAGCCCAAAATCAAAGCTTAATTAAGGCCCAAAGCCCTTAGAAAATCTGCCTCAAAATTCAATTATTATTAGATAAATATCAAACCTTATTGTTACATTTTGGACATCAAAAACGGACCTAAAAAGAGAAAAATTTATAACTCTTACAAGGCAATATTTTCCAACACCCAAACCAAGATTTCTTGCACCCAACACACCAAGAATCCATCCCCAACCATCATATATACATCAAGGTAAGTTTATATGATATATATGATGCTTTATTTCTCTCTTAATCCATGAAATATCTGTCAAATATAATGCATGTTGGATATATATGTGTGTTGTTATATTGTGATATTGAGATAGCTTAGGATTTGTTTATGGAAGTGTAATGATGGTGTTGAGTTGTAGTATGATGAGAAGTGGTATTGCTGAGTTATTTTGAAGAGTGGATTCATGTTGAAGTAGTGAATGTGAAGAAAGAACGAAATTATAAGGTTAAGTGTGTTTTAATGGTTGGGAAGGAGTTTTGTGTTTCAATGATGTTACAAGGGAGTTTGTGTGTATTTGATGATATAAGGTTCTTATACTATGTATTAAGAAAGTTATATTATGGTTTGGAAGAGTTAAATATAAAAATTTCGTGTTTGAAAAATAGAGGAAATATGTAACATGAACTGCAGTGTACGCCTCCGACGTACCTACCGGCATAAAAAATTTGGCTACTGATCATTCGAAAGGTAGCCTGAACGCCGCTGGCTTAGACCCCAACACTGCCAGCATTGAGGTCTACACAGCCGAAGTACTGTCGACGTAATGATCCAAAATTTTGTACATAATGCATTTTTTTAATGACGGTTTCAACACCGCCGGCGTTTAGTCTACACTGTGGAGTAAATTGCCAGCGTACCTTCTTCCAACATCTTCCAATATATGATATATGACTTTTTGATTAATGATTTGCCCTGTATGATGTTATATGATATATATATATATATATATATATGTCATGTGATGACTTTGAATTGTTTTTAAATAAGATTCAGTAACTTCCTAAGTTTTTAAACTAGTGAGTATAAGTTTGGCTTAGGATAGTTATGTTGATATAGTTTGATTTGTGTGGAACAAAAATAGATACTCAGTTGAAGAAATTCCTTTGATTCTCAATCCGATCTAGGTACATAATAATTTGATTGATTACTGCTTAGGATAGGCATATTCAAGTTTGACCTTAATTAAAGACTAATGAAAAGTTTATTAAAATGATTTTGTGGTTGAGTCGTGATGCAATGGCACGGTAGTTTAGGCACTTAGTCCAAACCTTTGTCATGATACAATGACTCAAATCCATGATGCAATGGTTCACCATGATGCAATGATGGTTTCTTTTAATGACTAAGTGGATAGCTAATGGGGTTAACTATGTCGGTATATTCTTTACTTAGGCTCGGGAGGAAATAATATGTTTTAGTTCATGGTTATGGGACCGTTGAACTAATTGATGTTATAGACCGGGATAAGTGGAGTGTATGAAGGAGTGTGAACCCTAGATGAAGCTATTACTAATCTATATCGATTAGATATAGGAGATATATGTATCCGGTCTATCTATATCAACCCCCTGAGCAATTGCTATTACTCAAGACCCCCAGAATTTCCAAGCTTGAATCGGAGTTTGAATACTCCAGTGTTATTTTTACTCACTTAACTAAAGATAATGAAGTTATGGTGAATTGTTGCATTGCATTTAGTTAAATGTGCATGGCATATGTATTTGGTTACACTATTGTGTACTGGGCCTTTGGCTCATGCTGCTATCTTGCAGGTGATTATGATGATGAGTTCTATGACGATATGGGCTATGGGACTGACTAGGAGACATCTATGGATGATTAGGAGTGTGACATAGTAGTAGTTGTTTAGGACTTTTGATGTATTTTTGTGAAGTGTCTAGGCTTATTTATTAAGCTCTGAAATGTAATTTTATTTTAAGTGGTATATGTAATGTAATTTGTTTGTATGTAAGTTTTATGTGTTTTGAGTGATCCTTGGGAGACCTTCAATTAATGTATGTGATGTATGTTTTATATATGTGAGATGACTTACTACTTATGTAGTGGTAGTATTTCTTAATTCAAATCATGTGAATGTTATATCTGTTTTAAGCAAGCAATCATTACAAACACTTCTTTTTAGACGACTTTATATATAATACTTGAGTGTTATGTGTGGTCGGGGGATTTGGCATGCTTAATCTATGGGTTAAGTGGGCTGGGTCCTTACAAACGACCATAAACCAAAGGATCAGGAAGCAAAACACCAACATCACAATCAAGTTTCAAACCAATGGGAAGAGGAACAACAGCTGGTTTGCAAGCACTATAACTAGCTTTGGACACAAGATCAATGATATATTTGCGCTGATGAACCAATGTATAAGTATCAGTGCGACAAATTTCTAATCCTAAAAAGAAATAAGCATTTCCTAGATCCTTGATTGTGAATTTATCATGTAGCTGTTGCTTAACGGAAGAGATAAAAGCAACATCAATACCCATCATAGGAAGATCATCCACATATAGCAAAACAATTGTAATGTCTTGACTGGAGTGATGTACGAACAAAGAATAATCACTTTTGGATTGAACAAAATCCAATTGAAGTAAAAACTTGGAAATTTCAATGTTCTACTGTCCAAAGGCTTGTTTCAAACCATATAAAGAGCATTTAAGCCTACAAACTTGATGAGATTTAGCTTTAGTCTAACTCAGGGGTGGTTTCATGTAAATTTCTTCATCAAGAAAGCCATGTAAAAAGGCATTATTTATATCAAGTTGATATAAAGCCACTTCTTTGCAGTTGCTACAGCCAAAAAATCCTCACACTTCCAAGTTTAGCTACCAATGAGAAAGTATCATGATAATCGATACCTTCCACTTATGTATAACCCTTAGCCATGAGCCTTGCTTTATAACGTTCGATGGAACTATCTGGTCTATATTTAATTTTGTAGACCCATTTGGAACCAATTGCACGTTTATGTGGAGGTAAATCAGTTACCTCCCAAGTATCATTAAGTTCTAAAGCTTCGAGCTCCTTATTCATTGCAAGAACCCACTCAGTAAGTTGAGAAGCTTGTGAATAAGAATGAGGTTCTTGAGTTGTTAACACATGGGCCAAAGACACCATATAATATGATGGATAAGAATCAAAACAAGATGAAGATAACAAAGGAAACCGGCATTTTGTTTGTCAAGTAAGTGGCTGCCAAAAGACAATCTCCTAAAAAACATATAGGTAAGTTTACATGAATTCTTAAAGCCCTAGTTGTGTCAAGCAAATGTCGATGCTTTCTTTCAACACGACCTAATTTTTGCGATGTATAAACCATGGTATGCTGATGAACAATCCTAAGAGAATCAAATATAGATTGACATGAATGAGACAAAAACTCAGCTCTGTCATCCGTCCGAACAATTTTAGGAACACATTCAAAATGATTAGCAACATACTTAAGAAATTTCAACAAGACAGCAGTCACTTGAGATTTATTGCTCATGAGAAAAGTCCAAGTAGTTCTTGTACAATCATCAACAATTGTAAGGAAAAAATGTCCTCCACTAATGGATTCAATTCTATAAGGCCCCTATATATCTACATGTAACAAATCAAAATTTCCACCAGCATGATCCAAACTTTAATCCATAAAGATCGAGCAAAGATAGCATACAAGAAATTTTGTGCTATATCATTTGATATGAAGTTAAGAATCCAACACTTAACCATGTCATCACATCGATTCCATCTAATCAAGTTCGGAGAAGTATTGGATGGTTTATTAATTGAACCATCTATAAAACCTAATTTAAGGTTTGCGGCCAATCCCATGCGAATAGCATGACTCCAACTCAAGAAATTATTACCACTGAAAATGATATTACTAATACTCATGTTAAGATTATCAGCATTAGAAAGATACAGAAGATCATAATTAACTTGATCACCTTGTAATCTACGATTCTGCTCATTGTAATCTCCATCTTCAACAAGAGGAATTAAGAGAAAAAAATTCTGAAAGGTTACTTACACCTTTGCTCTGATACCATGTGAAAGTAAGTGGTGATTCTACAAGTATTATTATGAGCAACCATGAATGAAGAAGGAAGCAAAGGATGAAGAACAGAGGATTGCGATGAAAACCAAAGAAGGTTCCGTGTAAAAAATGAAATTCTATTTCAAGGAAAACAAACTTTCTAAAATATATACAAAAAAATACACGTGCCTCACACGAGTGTAAAAAGGAAAACATAAATAAATAAATAACAAAATAACATATTTCCATAGTTGTGACATCTTGGATACTATAAACCATGGCATGTCAACTTTTAATTTGCCCATATGCTATGTTGAAAAAAATCTATAATTTTAATGTTGTATGCATTTAATTACAATTAAATTGTCCAATAAAAAAAAAGGAGAACATCAAAATAAACCCAATTTATGTATTACACACTGTAGTCCTACTCCATTCCAAACCTTTAACTATGTTAAATATGCTTAAAAAGTTACATGAATTTATGCTTGTACAAGGCAGTATAGACCTAGAGGGACCAAGTGTTGCTTTTAGTTAGAAATACCTAAGGAACAAGATATCTAAAATACAATTGCTAGATATGAAAGTTGATAGAGAATACATATCCTAACCATTATTTGACCAAAGATCCCCAATCCTTAATATGGGATACTATAATTGCCTTCAAGCGTAGTTTTAAATTTATAAAGGCCCATTCTTAATTCACTATAATGGCAATGGGCAGTGTACCTATCAATTGCAGAATAGAATTAATATGGGTGTCGTCCTCTAGGATCTTGATATCAAGTATTAGTATTACCGTTTCTTTACTATGTAACTGACAATTTGATGATTTCTTATTTTATCTAAATTACTTTGAACACTATTAACACAAATCCAATAACAAACAAGCAAGATTCAATAAGAACAAATGATCCAGGTTTTGTCTTACCTCCAATTTATCATGTGAATCATTGGCAACTCATACTAGATAATTAAGATTTAGTTCTAAAGCTATAGAGTTCCTTAAGCAAAATGTCAATTCTTTCGAATCTAACAATTTGTCTAAACCTAGGCTATTCAATTAGGATGTCTCCTCAATCAATAACAACCTAAATTTGCATTAATAACGTGAACTCATTTTCATAATATAAGATTCTTGCTATTCTATGTCTAGAATTACAAACAAATCTCTTCAATTGCTAGATCAAATCATAAAAGGAAATCTTTCAATTAACTAAATGAAATCAGTCATAAATCTGTATTTCTGGACATACAAACTTAAGAAAACAATTTAAAAGCATGCAATTGAACAAAAGAAACTTCAATCTTTCATTAGCTCAAAGCCTCATCGCATTATAAAATGGAGTTCAACAAAAGATCTTTGATTTCACTCTTCCATAAGTGTCTAATGATATCATGAAATTCAAAACAGAATTTTGAAGTCATGATACCACCCGAAAAGAATAAAGGCTAAAAATTTCGGATCTTCAATCCGTGATAATCTTGACTTATTGTTGGAATTTTAAAGAACTCGAGTATGGAATTCTATTTGCTCTCTCTTGCTTTTTTTTCTTGATTCTTCCTCCATATTCAATTTATAATGGATTTACACATAATGGAATTGAATGCTCATTATGGGGAAATGGGAAGTTACAGGATTACGGGTCTTTGGCTTTCTAAAGTAACACCTTTTAATCCCCAATGACGTTTTTAATAATATAGGGATTACTATCATTAAACAAGCTGTTTCTCAAAAAGTAACTCACTGTCAAGTTGACGTTGTTTGGGGACAAGTCGTTTGTCACTTGAGCATGTTTGGAAATTTTCTTCACTTTGGAAATTGACATGACTAGGGACATGGCTTGTCCCAGAGTCGTTCCTTTGCTGTAGACTTATTTTTTCACTGACAGATTTAGGACATGGCTTGTCCAAAAGTGGCGTAAACTTGCTGTTTTCAATCTTCAAAATGACATGCCCAGCGACAAGTCAGGTCATGATCGTGTTTGCAAGATGAAATTTCCAGTTTTGACATGCTTGTGAAGTCATGTTACTGAGCTTGTCTTTCAAAAACATGAGATTTAAGACTCGATTCTCTTTTCCTTGACATGATTGATAGACATGGCTTGTATTTGTTGTGTTAACACTTTTTGGTCCAAACTTGCATTTTTAACCGTTTTGCTTTCTTTGATAAAATAACTCCTTTAAAGGCCTGAAAACATAAATTATTTTTAAGTGCTAAATTCATAATTTTATCAATAAAATGATCAATAAAAGTCCATTTTGGCATCTTAAATAGGAATAATTTAGTTTATCAGATACTAACAGGAGCCAGGAGGTAAAGGAATCACAAAGTAACTTAGTCAAACCATAAGCTAAGGCTGGCCATTAACTAAGACCATAGAAATAGAAATGTCGGTTTTAGCTAGATTTAGAACTTGAAGCCTTTTCCAAATAGGGGGAGGAGTTGTGAGATAAAGAAACTTCATTGGGATGTTTGGTAGACCTAGATATTTATAAGTCTCCCCAAAGAAAGCCTACAAATATTTTTTTTCAGTTTGTTAATGACCCACTTTGGTGGTTGAATGTCTTGGAAGAGATAAAGGGGTAAGGATGACAAAATATCATTAATCAAAATGATTAATAACTATTAACCAAAGATTTGCCCAACTGTGAAGATGCATAGTAACTTTCTAAAAAAAAAACTATTGAAATTTGGATGATTTCTCCAACCAAGTGTTAGTGGGCATCCAAGATCATTTATTAGAAGTGTTTGCTCATGCATACTTGTTAGGAGTATGAGAGGACTTTTCTTTGATGCTTTGGTTTCTCTAGGAAATTGGAGTTCCCTAAGTTGAAACGCTAATCCTTCAATCCAAATTGTAATCTTCTCTCTAGTAGGGGTGGGCAAAAAACCGATATAAAATCAAAAAACCAACTAAAACTAGAAAACTAATCCAAAAATATGGTTAACTAGTCCATCAATTTTGGTTTAGAATCAGTCTTTATTTTTATTTTAATTTTGGTTTGTAACCATGAAAAATCGACGATTAACAATTAATCATTAAAAAACTGATAATTCGAACATTTACATTTTAATTATTATGTTATTATTGCATTGTAATTTGAACAAAGGAGAAGACTATAAAGTTTTAATTTGTGTAATGTCGTATTAAAGTTATATTCTAATTTGTTGTTGATTTTATAGTTATCTAACTTATTGATTTGCAATTTTTTAATGTAATTGTGATATTTAAGTTGTTAATTTACAATTTTTCAATGTAATTATGAAAGAAAAGGATTTAACTTTTATGACCAACTGAAAATACGGTTAATTGCAATTTTTATTAACCATTATGTTAAATAATTAAAAAATGAAAATCGAAAATATTAATCGAAAAAAATGGTTAATCATTAAGGCGGTTAATCATTAATAATGCACCATTTAGATTTGAGATTTTAAAAAACCAATTATTTTGATTCGACTGAAAAACTGGGTTCTCGACTGGTTAACCAAACCATGCCCCTACTCTCAAACGTAATCTCAATGAGAAATTGAAAAATGATTTTATAAAATTATCATGCTCTTTACATAATTTAATAACGTCTATACCAACTTCCCCCCATTACTATAACTTCCAATTTACATCATAACTTTCAACAATATTGAATTGTGAAAACATTTAGGAAACAGTAGAAATGTTTTCCTCAAAACAATGACGTAGAAAATCGAATTATCATGCTTCCTTAGCAGCATTCTTTTAAATCATAAGCCAAGCAATAGACAAATAGTGTTTCGACACAAAGTTATAGAAATAGAAAACAAAATTTAAATTTGCACACACCTAAATAACAATTCCAAATCATAAAACATCCAAAGAGAATTCATAGCTTTAACGATTTTGCAAATTATAAGTAAGATATTGTGAAGCAATCAAGATATGATAACGTAAACTGAAAGAACTAAATTGAAAAAACAAATAAAAATTGAATTAAAGGAACCTAAGAAAGGTTTTATTTTTATTTATTTATGTATTTTTGTTTTGGTTTTTTCAACAAAATTTATATGAGTATTTGGATTGAAGAAATTGGTTTATAAAATCGGTCATATGCCACATCATTGTAAAAAAATACGATGTTGCATTTGTGTTTTAGCATCTTATTATCCAAGCCAGATTTAATGTATACATAGACAACCAATCATTAAAATAAGTCAGACTCACATCTATTTAAGGGGTAATGCAAACTTTTCCAAAAAGTTGAAAATCTTTACAATTTAAAAAAAATTTCAGCTGGTGTCCGTCTAATTTACCCTAAAAAAAAATAAATTCATCACAACTTTGAACATTGATTAATTATGAAACTTTGATATCTAAAGTTGAAATTATATGGGTGGGTCTTCTTCTTCTTTTTTTTTTTGCCTTTTTTTCTATGAGTATCTATTTTCTAATATATAAAAGTGCGGCTAAAATCAATTTAATGGAAAATATTTTGAGTCGAATAGTCAATATCCATCTTTTTTTCCCTCTAAGGACTCATTGATATTCTATCAATAATACAATCATAAGCAAATAGTTGACAAACTAACATGACAGCCCTATTGAAGCACCATACCATGATATGTCGAAAGTCACACATGGTATCATACTGTTGTATTAATTAGATTTTTTACTTCATATATGATCTATCCATCTGTGTTTTAAACCATATAAACAATTAATATAGTTGTTAACACATCCAAACTTAATCTTAAGTAGGGTTTCTTGCTAAATGATAAGTTTAATAGCCTTCTTAAAAAGGAAAAAAAAAAAAAGGAAAAACGAAGGAGATAAACTAAATGCAGTATCTTAGGTCAATTAATTTTACAACTTCAATATCTAACCTTAAGAGGTTAAGGTTAAAATTCTTTTCCTTGTAAGCCAAGGCTCATTTTTTTTGTTTCTAATTTAAAGAAAAATTTGAGTTAAAGATTCGCTACGGAACAGTTTTGAGTACAATAGCCAATTCTACATTTGTGCTATTCAAAAGTGGAAGAATATATATAATAATCCTTACTTGTGTTGTCAAGAGTCATAATAGATTCAAAGTAAGACGTTAATTGTTGTTAATAATTTTTAATCTTTTATGTAGAGAGTAGCACAAATGATAAGATCAATTAACGATTAATCTTAAAAATTAAAATGAAATTGAGAAAAAAATCTTCTCTTAAGAATTATGAAATATATTATTTTAAAAAGTGTTTTGTAATAAGAATAGGAGATTATATAGTCTCTCTAAAAAACTTAAGCGTCCAAATACGAAAAATTAAACTAAAAATTTAAAGCCCATTTGGGTTCACAAATAAAGGTTTTTGAGCCTGAAAACTATTTTTCAATACAATAAATATAGATTACTAAAAGAACTTCACATGCATTATATAATAATAATAATAATAATAATAATTAATAATACAAAGTTGTATGCTCAAGTTTGGCTTTCGAAATATTGGTGTGCATTTATTTTTTCCTAGGTTTTTTTGGATTTGTCTAATTTATCTAGGAACTGGCTTGTAATCTACTCTACATCAATCTTAAACATGATATAATCATCTAGTTTTGATATTTTAAGTTAAGTTTTTCTTCCTTTAAGTCCTATCCTAATTGGTGATTATTATATTCAGATATGTTCTCTCTCTTTTATATCATATTTCCACCATTGATATATAGCGACTCAAATAATTTTGAAATTTGACCTCCAAACCTAAAAACTACACAAATAAAACAATTTATTTCATAAGCACATTCAATGAATATATACATAGTATTACAATTTATTTCGAATACCAAATACTAAATTTTACAATTGGATTGCGTGGGAACAATCTAGATACCACCTTATGTCTGCAATTGTTTTCTCAAAGCTGTAATTTAGATGTTCTCTTAATAATGGACATGTTTGCCAATCCTGGTACATTTAAAACAAGTGAATTATTGATGAGCTATAACTAGAAAGGTCCATTTATACATAAAAAAGGTAATAAAATAATATAATTTTGATTATGTATACCAATTAAGATTTATCCTTTTTATATTTTAACCTAAGTAATGCATAATGCTGAATGAATTATGATCTTTTAAGTTAGTTTTATTACTGCAAATAAAAGATAAATGTGCTACTTTTAATCTTTTAAGTTGAATAATTTTAAAACCCTGATATCCAAACTTGAAATTTCGAGGATGTGATTTTCTTTTGTACTATGAGTAAAGCGGTTTCATTAATAACTCTGATTCATATTGAAAAAATGGTTAAAAAAAAAAAAATCATTTCTTTCAAGGGCTACATGTTCTTTAATATCATAAAAATCCGACTAAAATTTATTTGGTGAAAAATATTCTGAGTATTATAGCCAATGTTCTATTTTCTTCCATAATTCAATAATCTTCTATATGTGATATAATAAGAAAGCACAACTAAATAATTGCACAGTATTATGGACCTCAATTACTGCACCATATTATGGCAAGTACAAAGTGGCACATGGCCTGATATTTTCAAAGTGAATAGATTTTTTATCCCATATATGATCAATATTGTAGACTCATTAAGATTGTTTTCAAGACATCCAAACTTAATATTCAATGGTGTTTCGTCACAAGTAAACTCATTAAGATCGTTTTCAAGACATCCAAACATAATTTTCGATGGTGTTTACATCATGGGTAAACTCATCAAAATTATTTTCAAGATATTCAAACTTAGTATTAGATTGTGTTTACTTCACAAGATCGTGACACTTATGTTACACGGTAAGTGAAAATAACTTTATAAAGATACAATATAAATCAATTAAATATCAGAAGTCCATTGATTTTAGATCTTTACTTATTTATACTTAAAATCAAATGGTTTAGATCCCTTTTTTAATAAGTAAAACCAAAGTTCCATTTTTTCTTTATTAACAAATTAAGGAAGTTTAAGCTTAAATTGTTTTGACGAAGCATAATTTGAGTATAATAGTGAACATTCTTTCGTTTCTAAATAAAAGTTTTATTTGTGGTATATAATCCTACATCATTGTAAATAATTGTATAGACTACAATAAACCTTGACTGTGGCACCAAATCATAATAGGTTAAGAGTGGGACGAATGTTGTGCTATTTGATGTAAATAATTTATGATCTTTTGCATGATATTTCTATCTAGTTTCAATATTATAATTCAAGTTTCTCTTCCTCGTATTCTAATTTATCTTAAAATGTCCTTATGCTAAAAGTTAAATCAAACCTTTTCTTTTGGAAGTAACATATATCAATAAATAATTTACTAATTTTAATACAATAGCTCAATCTCTATTTTCCTCTCTATTTGACATTTTCATTGCGAAAACAAAATATTAAGCTCCATGAATAATTTTCACAAAATCTATTTAGATATCACTTTATATCTATCATTTTTATTCTATATTTTAAAAGCTATTATTATATTATTTAATAACGAATGGGTATCAATCCTAATGCATTTTTAGACAAGTAGGTTACTATAGAAAATTTGGATCTCGGCCTTTTGGGCCGAGTGACAAGCCCTAGAGAGTTAAGTCCATGAAATTTGAGATGACTAAGCGAGATTTGATATGATAAGCTTGAAGTAGAACCATTGGGGTGGGCAAACCCACCCGCTCTTAACTAGGGATTCAACTGAATAGATTATTTTTAGGGTACTCGACCCGGTCAAACCATTAAAAACGTTATAGAATCGCGGATTCGGTTTAGATTTAATATGATGACCCTATAGGGTATGGGGTGGGTTCGAATCATTAAAAATACCCGATAGAAACCGAACCTAACACATTATAAATAATTTAATAAATTGAGTTTTAAATTTTAAAAAACAAACCTTAGATCTATAATGTACTCTGCAAAAGGGCGGGCCTCCTTTTTCATTTTCAAAAGTTAAACTTAAACCTAAATCAGAAACTCACTCAACTCTCCGTCTCCAAGACTCTAGCTCTTAACTCCCAACAACGCTGTTGCCCACCATCAGTCCGCTGCTCGCCTGTCCATTGTACACCAGTTCGCCGCTTGCCAGTACACCAGTTCGCTGCTTGCCAGTCCACCGCTCACTAGTCCATTACTCGTCTTAGTTGCTTACCTCATCCCCTCGCCAGTCCACCTCAGCCATTCGCCAATCCGCCTCCGTCGCATTGCATGCCTCCGTTGCTCACTAGCGTTCACACACACACACATATTACAAAACCAAAATCAACATATACTATCAGTAGTTTAATTTTTTATAAAATAATATTCTCTTTGAGCTTTATTAGGGAATTAGCTGGTATAACTTCACATTTAATTTTGTACCACTCCTTCTATTGTCCTTTCAGTTATATATTCAAATACCCCTTTGAAAATATTCATGAAATTTTGATAATTTTTGCACTTTGTTAATTATAAATTCTGTGTTTCTTGCATTGTTTGTTAATTCCATGAAAGTTCTGATTTTGTCTTATGGGTAAGTAAGAATCATGGGTTTATAATCAATTCCGTGGACTTTCTCTAATTTTACGTTTTAAAGATCGGATTTTTATGGTCAGGTAGGCTGTAGGATGGGATATTTCCAATTTTCCTATATTTAACTTTTGGTCATTTTTTAGTTTTTCCGCTTCCCTTTGATGATTTTGATGAGAATTACATTAGATTTATGGATTGATTTTATGAAATTTGGTCGATTAATGGTAGATTAATGAAATAGATTTGTGGGTCGATGTTGTTCATTGTTGTACGGTGGGCTACCACTATCTTTATGAAATTTGGTAGATTAATAAAATAGATTTATGGGATGATGTTGTTCGGTGTTGTACAGCGGGCTGCTGCTGTCTTTATGAAATTTGGTAGATTAATGAAATAGATTTGTGGGCTAATGTTCTTCGTTGTTGTACAATGGGCTGCTGCCGACTTTATGAATATTTGGTAGATTAATGGTAGATTAATGATATAGATTTGTGTTCAAAGCATTGGTGGTTCAAAAGAGTGTTGTGTAAACTTGAGTGGCCCATTAAATCTTTATGATCTTGATAGTGTTGTGGGTGTTTGCTTTATGAATATTTGTTTATGGTTTCATTCTAATAATGAATAAAAATTTGGGATATAGGTGAAGAAAGCATAAGATTTCTTGTTATTTGCAATAGAAGTTATTTGGTAGTTTTGCCATTTCATAATGAGTTCGTATTTTAAAATTTAAATGTTCTGCTTGTTAATATTTATTTGTATAACTAAACTTAATAACTAATACTTCATTTCAGGTGGTGATTGATTTATTATTAGGAAATGGATGAATATGAGATACATATGGAGGAAAACATCCATGACCTTAAAACGTTGATACTCCTTCTCCAGCACTTGTTATAAGAAAACCAACATCTACTTTGGGTTCTCATATAGCAAGCACAACAAATCAATCTTATAATCCTAACAAGCATAAGCTAACTTCTATTATGTGGAATGAGATGGTTAAAAAACAATTAATGGAGAGGAATTTGCTATTTGTAACCATTGTAACAGAAAGTTGAAAGCAATAAGCAAAAATGGTATAAAGCACTTATACAACCATTTGTTGAGGTGCACAAAGAGAAAGACTCAACAAGATATAAGATAATGTTTTCTAGCTATGGAGCAAAAGCAAAGAGAGGGTGAGAGTAGTGTGATAGTGAAAAAGTGGACCTTTGATGAAGACATTGCAAGGAAAAAGCTTGCAAAGGCTATTGTTTTGCATGAGTATCTTATTTCAATTGTTGAATACAAGTACTTTAGAGAGTATGTACATAGTATATAATCTCTTTGTGTAGCATGTGAGTCATACATTAATAAAAAAGGATATCTTGAAGATTTACAATGAGCAAAAGGACAACTTGATGCCTATGCTTTAAGGGCTTAATTCCCGAGTGGCTGTAACAATTGATATGTAATTAAAAAAAAAAGGGGATACATGACCATTACAACTCACTTCATTGACAGTAGTTGGAAGCTCTACAATCGAATCTTGAAGTAAGTTTCTTTGACAATGTATATATATATTTCATTCAATTGAAAATTCTAATCCTTTTTAATCATGTTTACCTTTTTATATGCAGTTTTATATATGTGCTAGCTTCACACACAAACGAAGCTCTATGTTAGTGTTTATTTGATTCACTAATAAAGTGGAATTTAGATAGAAAAATCTCAACAATCATTGTGGATAATTATTCAACAAATGATGCAATGATTGCAAATTTAATATTGAAGTTAAGAAAGGATGATATGATTCTTCATGGCAAGATAATGCACATGCATTTTTGTGCACATATTTTGAACTTGATTGTAAGGGATGGTGTGTCTATGATAGAAAAGTCAATAGAGAGGATCCGTGACAGTGTTCAATTTTGGTTGGTGACACCATCAAGGGTTGAGAAATTTGCTGAAGCATGCAAGCAGCTTAATGTTCCACATAGTAGGAAACTTTGTTTGGTTGCAAAACAAGATGGAATTCTATTTATGACATGCTTGTCACTGCAATTGGATACAAAGAGGTCTTCTATAGGGTTCAGTTAATGGATAAACACTTCAAATGCCTTCCTTCAGATGACAATTGGGAGATGGCCGGGGTGATTTACAACAAGTTATCTATTTTTTATGGGGTGACTAACCATTTCTCTAGCACCCGATATCCCACTGTAAACTATTTTTTTGGTAAAGCATTTGCAATTAGGAAAGCATTGATCACATATAAGAATTCTTTTGACTTGAATATTAATGCAATGACTAAGAAAATGTTTGAAAAGTATTGGAGAGATGTGCACACTGTCATGGTTTTTTGTACTATTTTGGATCCACGCTCTAAAATTAAGGGTAGACTTTATGTTTCGAACTGTTTATGGAGAGAATGCTACTATAGAGTTGCAAAATGTTAAAAGCACTTGTTATGAATTGATTCAATAATATCAATCTATACCCACCCATCTCTTCACTTTTCTTATCATCAATTTTGTTCAACTCCTTTCCACTTCTTATAGTAATTGCCTTCACGTCCTCTATAGGATTCTTTTCAGTGGTGCTTGGAAGAGTACCTTACGGACGATTCTTTGATGCTTCAGACAATTGAGCTAGCTGATGTTGGAAGTCCTGAATGATAGCTTCTTGATTGTTTGACTTGGCTAACAACTTTTACAACTACACAATTGTGGTATCATTCTTATCCTTCTCTTTTGTTGAGGTGGTTAATACTAAATCATAGGAAGTGGTGGTGGTCTAAGAGCATTTGCATCCCTCCATCTCATGTTTGGATAATCTTTCCAACCTAAATTGTATGTATTCAAATAAGGATTATAGTTCCCAACTCCTCTATCAAACTTGTTCACAAAATTCACTTATTCATTGCTTGCACTAGAACTAGAAGCATAAGAATCTCTCATTGAATAATCTAAAAAGCTCATAGGAGAAACACCATGAGGCATAACAATATAACATCCATACTTGGCATATGACTTGGTCCCGCATTTGATATAGGTTGCATTCTGCTCATTTATACTGTAAGTGATGCCACTTGTGCTTGAAGTTTTGAAAACGAATCTGATTCTTACATGGTAGCCACTTGTCTTAGTTTATTTCTTTCACTATGCCAATTGAATGCATTCCTTGTAATTTCTTCAATAAGCTCATAAGCCTCAGGAGTACTTTTCTTCATCAAACTACCACCTGCTGCAGCATCAATCATGGTTTTCAATTGATCACCAAGAGAAGTATAGAACGTCCTTATGAGATCACATAAAGAAATCCCATGGTAAGAGCAACATTTGAGGAGTTCCTTGAATCTTTCCTAAACCTCATAAAGTGCTTCACCCTCATATTGGTAGAAGGAAAAGATCTCCTTTTTTAGATGGATGGTCTTGTCGGGTGGAAAGAATTTCTCCAAAAACTTTTGTGCCTCCCGATCCTGACTTGTTAGTGAATGTGGGAATAAAGAATTTAACCAAATCCTTGCCTTATCTTTAAGAGAAAAAGGGAATAACCAAAGGCGTATTGCATCGTCTGATACCTTATTACTCTTGATAGTAGCATAAATCTGCAAGAAATTCATCAAATCATCATGTGGGTTTTCAAAAGTTCCTCCACCAGATTGATTAACCTACACCATTTGAATTAAAGTAAGATTCAACACAATATTGTTTGCTTGTGTAGCTGGGCATGCTAGAGATGGTACAACTCCATTAATCGTGGGCATAAAGTATTCCCACATTGGTCAATGATGTTTATTTACAACAACTGGAATTGGAGGATTTTCATTTCTAGCAACCTGAATTGGAATATTGCTTCTCCCATTAGCTTGATTTGGATTGTTCCCATTTCCATTTCCATTATGTCCATGATTTCCATTCTGTCACTCATCTCTATTTGGATCATTTTCATTCTTGTTTCTGTAACACACAAAAAAATAAGATAAAATGAAGATAAATGAGTCATGATATATATACAAGCTTATGTCAAAGCCATAAAACAAGTTAAGTTTGTAAATTTTGTTTTGGGAAAGAATTATGAAATGTTAGAATTTCTGTAATTTTCTGCAAATCCAACACTGCCTTTTGGAGGGAATACGCCCCCGGCATATATATCGGTGTAGGATGTCCACAGTGACAAATTTCCTTATGCTGGAGTCGTACGCCGGAGTGTGTGTGTGTGGTTGTCAGTGTTGATTTGGAACAGAAGTGTTATTGTCTAACGTCGGAATCGAACGCTGCCGGCTTTGCAATGGGTTTTGTCGCGCGTATGACATTCTAAACGACATGAAGGGTTTTTGTTGCACATCGAACGCCGTCTCTTAGGGATCCTATGCCGCCAGTATAGATATCAGATTTACCGGCATAACAATGAAATTCTATAAGTAAGAAGCGCGAACAGCGGTTTTTGGCAGACGTTTCTCCTTCACTTTATTTCTTCCTTTGAGCGTGTAGGGTCTGTTCTTAATATCTAAGTGTTAAGGCTCCATCTTAAGGCGAGTTTGATCAAAGGTAAGTGATCATAATCCATCTACAACATGTTTTTCTCGGATTTATGTAAGATCTTTAGGGTTTTGTTATGTTCTTGAAGGAAAATGTGAGAAGGATTATGATCTCGGGTATAATATGTTTCGGTTTGATAAGGAGTGAGTTATAGTCTAAACAAGTAAGTATAATGTTTTCATACAAGATTTATGCGAATTTCATGCAAGTTCTTAAGACTTTGTGGTTGTTTGCATGAAGGAAACTCTAGCTTTAGGTGGGATCTGAATTTGGTAGATGTAGATTGGGTTCTTGATGATCTAAATTGGTGAGTTGTATCTCCTTTATGATGGTTTTAATCAATGGAAGATTAGATGATCCTTATATGTTCTTGTTAATATGTAAACCTAGGGTTTTGGTGAAATATTCGATATTTGTGGAGTTTTATACGGTTCATTGTTGTTCTTGAAGATATTTGTGGAGTTTGATCGAACAAAATGGTGTGGATATCGGAGATTTCTTGTCAGGTTAGGGTTTTGGAGAATTCATATTTGTTAGGATATATTTGATAACGTGTTTATATCTGTTGATGTATGTATATATGTTGTAATAGGATATTTGGAGTTGTAGAATTGTAGTTGGTCTTGATATAGGAGTTTGTGGAGTTCGGGTTATCTTTGTTGTCATTGATATCGGATTTGGTAATTTGGGTTGTATTCCTGAATTTGAGAAAGGTACGACCAATCTCTACTTGTTATTTTTGCTTGTAAGTTTAGTATTGCTTGATTGGTTATAGGAACAGAACTTCATAATAAACCTAATTCTATTCGGCTTAATAATTGTTTGCTTGGTTGTATTTGGCTTTGAACAGTAAAGACTTGGCAGACAGTGATACTGGTGAGGCACCCTGATGATTTATGTATGAGGTTGTCCCGAGTAGACTCGTGCATAGAGATGATTCCGATAGAATTAGGGAGAAACGGGGATGTTTGGGGAGTACCCACTCATCCATATATGTATATTATTACTTTACTTTTAAAGAGTTTGTTGTTTTTTTTTTTTTTTTAAAGAGGAGTCTGAGTTACTTCGAGTTCGGGCCTAGAGTATATATAGTTCTAAATTGTGTTGATTTGCTGACTATAAAAGATAATCAACTGATTGCTTGCATTCGACTAAGTGCATTTGATATATATTGTTACGTATGCATTTGCATTTACTTTTAAGGATTGGAGTTATCGTACTAGGCTTCGCAGCTCACTTTTTAAAATTTCAGGTACAGGTGATAAAGACATTGTATATGATCTTTCGGGTTATAATTTGATCTTTGATCAGGAGGATGGCGATAAGGGGCCTGACTACCCAGTTGAGAGTTAGACTTTTGATTATAAGCTTTTGGGTGAAAAGAAGTGCCTAGATATGTTGAAGACTTGCTTTTTGCTGTATTTTGCTTATTATTATGTTTTACGAATAGTTATTAGTTCATTTGTCGTTGGAAGACTAAGTTGTAAATGAAGGTTTTCTCTTGTAGAAAAATTTCAGTTGTTATGTTGAATAGTTGGCTTGTGGATATGCCAACTAGGATGCTTGTTTGTTAAACAAGAATGTTATGAAGTTTTCTTGTGTTTCCTGATTATACAGGTTGTGTTGAGTCTTCTATGAGATACCTTATATGTGTTACAGGTGATATTTGCATATTTGTGGATATTAGAGCCTTAGCATGTCCTATTCAAGAGAGGACATGTGGTGGGTTGTAATGCCTTATTTTAGGGCGTTACAGTTTCTTTCCATTGTTCTTGTATTCTCAAGATCAAGTCTTCTTTCTGTCAATCTCCGATGAAATGTCCTATCTATTTCTAGATCAAAAAGCAATGTCAAATCTGAGACTTCTTCACCTGACATACAAGAACAAACAAATTAAAGCAAAATATTTTTGAAATTTTCAAAATTTTCATTTTTTTTAAACTTAGCCTAAGGGATTAATTACTAACCTAATATTAGCAACTGAAGTTCCCCGGCAATGGCGCCAATTAAATTGTGTGCTATATATATTATTTTTAATTTTAAATTCTATCTATAAGCACAAAATAACTGGCTAGTAGAAACCGAGTGTGTATGCAACAAATGAGACCAGGTCGAACCACATGGAGTTAATGACCAATTACTAGGTATTCAAATTTTTCCCGTAAGCTAAGTTATGAAAGATCAAATTTTAGATTAAGCTATCATATTGAAATTTAACTAAAAACTAAACTAATGAGCGAACTTAAACACTTTAAACCAAAATGCTCTAAATAAACGAGGGTTCAGAGTTTAGGAGATGCTAAAAACAATCAAGAATGAAACACTTATATTTTCATTTGAATTGGATTGATGTCTCAAGTTGATATTAAAATTAATACTTGGGATTTAACCATCACTGGAACTCGCCCACGTCCTGGAGTAGCAAAATTCCAACTATAGCATAAATCATCCCGCTAAGGCAATTTTTCTATAATTATCAGTTAAATAGTAACTTGTTCATACTAAAATTACTACTCTAGTTAAAATTACAAATCAAGCACCGCTAAGTGACTCAAAATTGTAATTGTAAACGCATAAAGCACATGAGTTCATGAGTTTTGGCAAAACCTGCATATCCCTATGACAAATCTTTTCCAAAAACCCAAGATTTGCTTGTACAGATTTTTGAATCTCTCCTGGGTAGCTCTAATCCTATCTATCTAATTAGTGTTGGCCAATCACAAATTAAATAGACTACAAGCAATAATTGTTAAATTCCCAAATAATCAAAGATTAACATCAAAATAAGTCAAATGATCCAATTCATCAAATTCATCAATGCATATTCACAAATCAATTAAGCATGGCTCTCAATAATACAATCAAGTAATAGACATGATAAAACAAGGATATAAAACACCTCAATGGCATTTTTTCATTCATCAAAGTCTTCAAATCCATTAACCCAATGAATTGAGAATTGTTTGATTGCATGCAAAACCTTAAAATCACCTCTAAATGTTGTTAGAACAATAGGGTTTTAATGTCCTAAAATTGAAACACACATGGTTTTTGGATAGATCTCTCTTGCGTAGGATTTTCAAATATCACTCCATTCTCTCCTCTTCAAATCAGATATGTTGACCAAACTTATAGAACAACAATTAAAATTTCAGCAGTCACAATATATACCGACAGTCACATATTATACACCACCGATATAAATTTCACATTAGTCGATGTTCCTTGTTGAATTAAATTTTCAAGAGCAGCATTGATGTACATCGGCTTCAATGCTGGCGGTGTAGGATTCTTAGTAGCCGATCTTCAATGAAAGAATTGTTTTCCCAATTGAGATGGCTACCAGTGTTTTTGCAAGTGTTGAGGCAGTGCAGGTCTACACCGGCCAGTAGCTGACCTTTAAGTTTTGGAATCTGAGAACATGTAACGCCGACTTAAAGCCTACAGTGTACGTGCAAACTTTGCCAATGTTTAGATCAAAAAATGAAACCTGTTGGATTCTACTACAAATGCTAGTGGTGTTAAGGTCTGCTCTAATATTTTCGATTCCGTGGACATCCAACACCGCCTCAAAGCCGGTGGCGTAAATCCTCCTAGGGCCGATGTATGTTGAAATATTATAAAGGCTGGTGTTAGCCGGTTGTGTTTGTTGTTTTGAATGTAAGCTAGCTAATGATCTGATGAAGGTCGGTGGTAGCTTTGTATTTGGCCGGTGTTACTTTGATTTCTTCTCCAATTTTGCATAAAATTCTTCTTCATTGCTTGTATGTGATTATTGTCACGCCCCAAAGGGTACCCTAAACGTGACAGTCCACCACACTCGATATTTAAACTCAAGTAAGACAACCTTAGTCTCTTCATAAGTTTGAATATCGGGTGTAAGGCTCACGTTCAACATATAGGAAACCATACTTTGCTTCGAAATAATTTAAGGAGACATACATAGCAACAAGAATGTGAATCATAATAGTTATATCTAGATTTAATCTATTACATGATCTAAGAGGGCATACCCCCGTTAAAAATATTAAGAGTTCTTAAGTTCTCAAAAGTCTCTTATAACATCCATCAAACACTAATTTAGGAGATTCAACTAGAAGTCTATGCCTACGTCTAGGTCCCAACTTCATCAAAAAGCTCCTTAGAGTCCAAAAGCTGTACCTGAGGAGAGTGGTTTCTCGAAGATAGCCATAAATATTCATACTGCAATAGGAAACTATTGGGGTATAAGCTTATAAGATTAGTGAGATTCATTTCCAAATATTTAATACTCCACAATAGTATATAACATACAAGTTATTAACAACCATATAAAATGCACAAGCAAATGAGCATACAAGCATATGACTTTCCGCTAGCCATATGTAAATGGATTTACGCCCTCCATTATGGGTTGGGGTGGTCCATAAGTCATGCAACCATAATCCCGATCTCTTTCTCTTAGTTATATAACATCCGTTGTTTTATGTGGTAGTTTCAAATGCCTACCCCACTTTCGTTAACTTAAGCGGTCTCGTATCCTTAATGTTAACACGGGCCTCCATGCCTCCGCTAATATATCTTTGTCTCACCAAAGGTATATTTGCTAATGCAATGTGACTCACTACATGATATGCATGTATAGTTTATTTATATAATCGTGGCATGTTAATTATGTAGGTTAAGAGCGATCATAGAGAATTTCAGACAATTCAAGTTTATACTTGCTCATATAATGTTTTTACAACAAGTCTCGTCTCGATATACTTATCATTCATTCAACCAATTATTAGATCACAACTCATCATAATTTTATCTTTTCCTAATTCTAATGCCACTACAATTACAAGCACATACATGAGCACAACTATTTAAGAAATGAACTCACTTTGCCATGGTGCGGAAATCCATTTAATCGTAATAGTCCTCGAAAAGGTCTAGTCCGTCTCCTAAGTCTCATAATCAAAAGAGATAACACTAATGAGTATTTCTATGAAGTTTGAATAAACTTATAAATTCTATTCTATCAAGTTCGTCAAAATTCGTCTAAGAGGAAATTCCAATTTAAAATGGCCATAACTTGATCATTTTAACTTGGAATTTTACATATTATATACCGATTTCTATCTATTCGAAGAGAGCTATCTATCTCTAGAGTTATTTTCAACAAATGAAGTCGGTTAATCCATGAACAGTAGAGTACAGAATACTACATGAATTTCCTATTCCATAATTCAACTTCTAACCTCAAAACAATCATCATATTAACGCTTTGATAGATACTTAGCTATCATTATATCTTGTAAGACTCTATTATATATACATATATAACTCAATACCATGCATGATTCATGAGTGTTGGGAATTTCTAATTTCTCATGTACTTAGATCCTATTAAATAAGAAGTATGTGACTTTATTTTTTCTAACTTTGTTTCTACAAGTGCATCATGTATATATGCAATACCTACAAGCTAGCATCTTGAAGGTCATGGAATGAACTATCTATATGTATATCCTTAATGATATAGTATCAAGACTTCTTTTTGAAAAACTTTTACTTTGCAAAACTTTTGAAATTTACTAGACTTAAGAAATGTGGTTTTCTTTCTTGAAAAATCACATTTGCTTTCATCAAAACCAAACCTTGATGATCTATATAGCTATCACCTTCATTATTTTAATAAAAACCTTTGTTTTGGGATTAGAAAATAGATGTTCTAATAGGTGGCTTTCCTAATTATGAATTTTACAAAGCTTTAGAGAATAAAAACATTGTTTAAATCTATTCTTGGAAACCATTCCTTGTTCTAGGATTATATTTTGATAAACATCTCTTATCTTTGTCAAAATTTAGTCTTTATTACATGTATTCCCTAGAACTTTCATTTTTTTTTAAATCATCATTTTGGCTTTTGGAAATAGGTGTTTAAATAATGTTTATTTTCAAATCCGAATTTTTAAAAATTCATTTGAGTTTGTTTTCTTTGTAAAATTCATTTAGTCTTTCAAAAACTATTTCCTAATCAAACCTACGCCTTAAAGCTTCTATTTCTTTAATAAAAATCTTGTTTTGAAGTTTAAAAATGGGTGTTTACATTTCACGCTTCTTTTATTACGAATTTAAAACTTATTTTTGAGATTGAAATATAACTTCAGTAAACTTGCCTTTGTTTTGAAAATATTCCTTAGTAGATCTACGCTTTACTCATCAAGATCACTCATTTATGATATCTATTCCCTAGGCCCTTGATTTTTAATGTAAAATACACATTTTGAAGTTGAAAAATAGCTTTTCTAAATATGGTTCCTTTTTTTATCCAAATTTTCAAAAATGATTTTTGTTGAAACTAAAATAGATCTTGAGCTTTCTAATACTTTCCTACTACCATCAAGCTATTATAAGTTATTTATGAATATAAAACAAAAGTCTAATACATGTATGAACTTAAAACAACTAGATCTAGTTTACCATACTAATCACAAATGCATAAACACTATGATTGTTATGTGAATATGAATATATGCACAAATCATTAGCAATAACAACATAACTTGAAAATAAAATAAGATAATAACAAAATAACTCAAATAACAAGATCTATAACATTATGATGGCAAGGATCTCATGTTCAAGTGTTTCCACATCTCTAGCTTGAAGCTCATGGGGATTTTGTGTGGAATCACACATAAATGAACTTGCCATTACATGTTTTTAAGATATTAAGGTATAGATCTATTACCTATTGGTTGTGTGGAGTAAGAAACTTGAAAGAAAAACAAAGTGTGTGTGTTTATAGAGGGAGGGGGAGCTCATGGTTTGAAAGAGGAGAGAGAGAGAGAATTTTGCAAAAATTTTTCTAAGGTGAGAAGGAAGAAAGAGAGAAAATGAAATGAAGTGGGTATAAGGAGGTATATATAGACAAATGGATTAGGGTTTGTCTTAATTTAATAAAATAAAATAAAACAAATTGGAGAGAGGGAAAAATGGGGAGGGTAGCACTGGTTTTGGGAGAAAGAGAAAGAGTGGAGTTGTGTTGTGTAAGTTTTGGAATTAAATAAGTAATTTAAATGATAAAAGTTATATTAGAATAATAAATTGTAAGAAAAATGATGTAATTATAAGAGTAGAGTGTAAGGATGTAAGAAATAGGTTATGGGTAGTTGTACTTGTGAATAGTGTAGAAGAAATCAAAAAGTAGATTAGACATTTAAAGTACCGGTAAGTAATGAGAATACAGTAAAAAGGTTATAAACTTAACTAACTTTTATAACCCGAAAAATATATATA
>JAMXBD010003443.1:0-119865 GCA_024138025.1 Combretum micranthum | reverse complement strand
CAAGGGTGATCAGAGAGAATCATGTAGAGAGGAGGAGTAGACAAACTTAATAGGCTCTAACACACGTATAACGACGAGGAGCTAGAAAGCATCAACCTCACTAGATACCATGAATGTCGTGTGCATTCTTGAGTGAGTCAAGTAATTGATTCATAAAAATGAAAATCCAACAACACGATGGTGTTTGTCTAAGATTTCCCTTCTCCAAATGAGGTAAGGACTAAGAGTATATATAAAGAATCTAGCTGTCGATGTTGTTTGTTAGATGAGACCGACGACCAATGACCAACGGCTAAGATAAGTCCCCTCATTATGGATTGAATGTAGGCTCCCTTGTGACCCAAGCCCATTAAGACCTTCATTTGTAATGTGTGTGAGTCAATTTGAGAAAGGTTAGAATTGGGCAGACCAATTTCAACAGGCCCTACTCTAAGCCTATCATGTCAATTCTCCCATGATCATCCTAATTGAACTAGGCTTAATTCTTTACGTCTTGTCACATTAGCCAAAGAGTTGAACCTAGATAAAAAATTAGGCTCGAGACCTTTATAATGAGATTAGTATACCTACAATATTCAAAAAGCTACAAGTAATGCAAAAGTAGCACCAAATCATTAATTAATGGGAAAATCACAAAGTTATCACCCGCGTATTCATATTTCTGTAGAATCGTAACCTATGTTTTTATTTTTCATCAATACATTTGTCAATTTTAACTTGGGGCACATGTATAAAAAAAAAAAAATCTCTAAGGCAAACTTGAGACTTCCTGACAAGCCAAAGGCCAAATATGTGCATGTATACTTCTAGCTTGAAAACAAGTCACCGTCTTCTAAATTGAAAAATATAATTCCAAATTAACTACTTTACATATTTATAGATACTTTTTATGCATTTACGGGCTTCGTATATCTAACAAATATACTGTAAAAGATTCAAATTCATTCCAGTACACTCCAATGATTTTGCTTATCTCTCAAGTTGGTGACTAAATATCTCAAACATATAGCCCTTATAAGATGTACTTAAATTGTTTTTTTGTCAAAAGCCTTGGTAAAGACATCTACCTGTTGCTCGAAACTACAAACATGATTAAGCAATTTTACTGTTTCCGGATTGCATCTCATTATTCATTATAATATGAATACATGAAAAATATATAACATAGTTAGTTAGAAATATCCAAGCATCATCATATGAACTATTATTTTTTCTAGCATAAATAATAAAATATATGATTATATGTAAGTGGAACTCACACTTGTGGGGGAAAATTGTAAGGATAAAAATATGAAGTTAGATAAGGATCACATAACAAATACGTGGATTATGTAAAAAGATTTATAAAAGGAAGAGTGGGTGCAGATTTACTACATCATCTTTGTCTATTTTTGCATTAAATGCCTAAAGTTTTAAAAGCGTCAATTTAATACTTAAAATTTTTTCTACATTTGCAATAAATTAACTGTCTATTTTTATAATTAACTACCTTACTTGGGAATCATAAATGATCTCAAAAAGTAAATCGGTATTAAATTGAAAATTGAAAATTTTAAATTACAAGTAGTCAGATGCATAAATACGTAAAGTTGGGTACCAAATGTGACATTTACCTTAAAAGAGAAGACTCTTTAGCCTAAAACCTTAAGGTTTTTATTATATATTGAGTCAAGTTTGTTGGAAAAATGTCTTAAATGAATAAAATTATATGAAAAGGTAGGAAAGTAATTTGTGATTTTAAACTAGGGGCAATTTTGTCCTTGCACATAAAATTTAAAATATATGTTGACAAACAACATATTTAATCTCAAGAAGATAACCACCCTTTCACTTTTCTCCATTATGTTCTACAAATTTCTCCACTTTCCTCTCTAGCCATTTCTTAAGTTCTTGAAATTTTTTGAACAATTTTCTACGATAAGCAATATTCCTTTTCATTTTCTTATTGTTTTCCAAAAGATAAACATGTTGGTAATGATAATGTTGAAATGTTGATGTTGGCAATGACATTTTGTAGAGATAATAATGACTTCTTGTAGAGACTTATTGAGAAATCTTAAGGACTAAAGATTTAGGAAATCTTAGAAGGATGAAAGATTGTTGATTGCAACAAGGTAGTGTAATTTTATGTAAATTTGATGTTGTGAGTATTAGTTTCATTATCACTAGGAAAACATGTGTTTGACATAGTGTTGGGGTGATATATGCTAACGTAGAAGGGTTAAAAACACGCTTTGGTTTAGAACAAAGGACAATTTTACAAAAGTGACAATTCTAGGAGTACACAACCAAGCCAATGGATGAGCTCATGCATTAGGTCATGTATGCTTTTTGTGACTCAAGCGTGGCATGACCACTACATGAGCTTGTGTATCGTAGTATGTATCTCTCTATGATCTAACAAAACAATGATTTTAGAGGTGCATGACCTATGCATGAGCCGATGCATCAAGTCATATACCAATTTGTGGCTTCAAACTATATTCTTAGAATTGTATGACTAGTGCATAAGCCTGTACGCTAGACTATGTACTTTTTTATGACTTCCACCTTTCCATTAGTGATGCACATGACCTCCAACATGGTTATGTACTTGCTTGTGTATATTATAGCTCTTTCAAGTTACCTTTTTCCTTTTTAAAGGCAATTGAAACTTACTTAAAACCTTTCCTCTAAGAATTAACTTATACTCAAAGATCTTGAAACCTTTTTGTGTTTCCTCAAAATAATAAAATTGGGCAAGGGTTATGACTATAGAATTTTAAACCATGAGTGAGTTTAGAAATATGAATGACTTTGAATACTAATTTAGGTTAGAGGATTCTAGCGTTCCGGATAGATCAACTTTCTAAGTACATTTATATCTTGTTTGATGCTTGTTTTTGCATAGAACTTAATCATAATTTGATTAATTAAATATCTGACTATAAGATATCATTTGTTGCTTGTGTATAGCTATTGGTAGTACATCGAGAAAATCCATGCTGTTATTACAACAATCCGATGATCTAAGTATGGTGTTATTTCGAGTCAAGTTGTATATGAAATGGATTTAGGTAGTCCAAATGTCACAGATATTGGTGGGCATAAAATATTCATTATATAAGCATATGTATAAATATGAGTGATAGGATACTAAGTAGTCCCTTGCTATGTGCTTAACTTAAGAGTTACGATAATGAATTGAATGCTCATCGCATTAGATTTATACATATGCATGTGATTACATGACTGTTTGTTAATGCGAATATGTTTATTGTATATCGTACTAGGCTCTAACTCATTCATATATCTTTTTCAAGTACATGTGTTGTGTTTTCTTTTATAAGTATAGCATTTGTGACTTATTAGTGGAATATAGAAGCCAGAGCAATGCCAAAGTTGGTGAATTCCATAATGAATATTGACTTGGTTACCTATTAATATGGGACATCAAGAGTAGAGAGCTCAATTGTTATTTTGACTTTATCTTAGTGTTGATTTTGGCCCCTTAGAATCGTGTTTGAATATAAGTTACTATTAGTAGACCTATTGAGTCATTAATGTTGTTTATACATTCATTAGTTATGAGTTGTTATAACTTTAGCATTATATATAATGTGACTAATGTATGTTTGGAGTCATTTATTTAATTTAGAGATAAATTAATAGTTTCTAAGCCTTTATATGTTCATATTAATATGAACGTTTGGCATGTTATAAATGTCTCTAAGTTTAGGATGTTACAATAGTTGTTTGCCTTCACAAATTCCATTTGTGTAAATTCTTCCCATTGAGAACTCCTCTTTTCGTTAACAAATGTCAAACCCTATCAAGCACTTTTATAATATGAGTAAACAAAAATATATATTTTAGTTTGTTGAAAATACCTACGAATCATATGAACCATTGATTCTTTAGAAAAATAAATAAATAATAAATAAGCAAACTATTTGATTAAATCTAAATAGAACTCATATTTGAGGAGAAGATTGTTGGGATACAAGTGTGTAACTAGATAAGTCTCATATGGGGAAAATGTGAATTATGTGGAAGGATGTATAAAGGGAAGTTAATTATCACATATCTTACTAAACTTCATTTATTTTTATAATTAAATACCTAAAGATTAAAAGTATTAATTTGATATTTAAAATTTGTCCCTTTCTGGAATTAGTTGTCTAAACTTTGCTAAATTTTGCTCTTTGCTACTTGAACTATACCTTTTTTGCAATTACTACCTTGCTTGAAGACCAAAAATGATCTCAAAAAATTATGATCATGGGATAATTCACCAATTCCTGACATTTTCTTTTCCATTTCCCCTATAGAAAAGATGGAAATTGAATGCGATGTGTAAGATTTTCTTAATAAACATTTGACAACAGAAATTGTTGGAACTTCCATGAAAAGAAAACAAAAATTTCAACCTTATACATATAAAAAATCGTTACACAAAACACTTAATATCAATTTTGTGAAATTTTTAATGTAAATGAGTATTTCATCATTTAAGTTAGATTAGGACTTATGATTTTTTCACGTGAAGAAGGGTTAAATGAGTTAAGAGGTAAAGTTTGTCGAGTATCACTAAGGACAAAGATAGTGAAAGAATTTTCGTTCTTTGGAGAGGAATTGCTTGTGTAATTAGATTTGTACTAGCATACATTATATTTACTAATTGATTTGTTCAAGGTTTCATGTTTTATATTATAATATAATAATACATGACAAAGCAAAGTAATTTACAATGTTAGAACTGGATCTAGATCTTCATTTTTTTTATTTGATTGTTTGTTACTATAAATTATAAATACACCATGACGAGGAATATCATAATAGAGAAAAAGATACATACATACATACATACATACATACATACATACATACATGCATATGACACCTCAAAATAGCAGGAGAAAAATATTGCATGCAAAATTGAATGGACAAGAAAAGGGGGAAAAAAAGGAAGAGGAAACTAAAAAGGGCTTAAAACTCTTTATGTGATGGTAGTTACTTGCCCTTGAATGGACCATATTATCAATGAAGGGGACTATCAATAATTGAATATGCAACCTAATAGTCAACCACCCTACTTAGAGGGAATGGTTTCCCATTCATGCACTTTGCTATGTGGTTTGTGTATTCTTTTGCCTATTAATATGTTAAAACTTATGATACAAAAAACCTTAGGTATATTAAACCTAAGACCCAACGTTCGTCAAATGAAATTGAACCCCAAGGATCGTCTAAGAAAACTGGTGGAAACCGCGACCCATTGCCTATATGGAGGCAAGAACCTTGGTATAGTCGTAGACGCCACAATCGTGATGGCAAACCGATTGATAAGTTAAAGTGGTTGAACGCCACGGGAAACTCCCGATAAGTTCATAAATAAGTTCTTTCCAGAACTCAAAGAGAAAAAAATCTCATATTTTCATTATCAAAGATATATCTCATATATGTTACATCTCATAGATTTATATAGGCTTTTAATTTGCCTAAAAACTAAGCTACAATAAATAAGGAAAAATAACCTATTAATGACTCATAGGAATATGTAAAGACAAACTTGACAATAAACAACCTATTAATGACTCCTAGAAATATGTAAAGACAAATTTGACAATTAAACAAGAAAATATGAAAAGACATAAAAAGAAATCCGAAAAGACACAGAAACTTAAATATCCCTAATAAATATCCTAAGAAAATAATAAATATCCTAAAAAGACATAAACTTAAATATGATATGAACTTATCAACCACAAACTTAACATATAAAATTTAAATATGCTTTATTAGAATAACTTTAATGAAGGATCTTTAGTAAGTTTCATTAATTACATGCATAGAGAAGAGGGATATATAAATGCTTAAAAAAAAATATGTGAATAGCTTTTCAAGACCTTTCGTGTTGTCTCCACCTTTGTGTTAAAAAAAAGAAGAAGTAAAATTAGTATTTATACACTACTCATTTGAAAACATGACTTGTTAGTACTAACAAATCTTTTCTCATTAAAAGGATCTCTTTTCATTTATATTCATGTTTGGACTTTTGTCAGATGAATATGCTTTCTCTCCTTTTCATCATTACTTTTCCACAACTAAACTCTTTCTTTCTTTTTTACTTTCTAACCTCATTTTAAGAATGTCACAATTGTGCACTGTAAGCCACAATTGAAGTAAAATTTTAAAATTTGTAATGGTACAAGGATCCCTAACAAGCACTAGGGATATAGATTTTCAATTTATCTCTTAAGTTGTTGCTTTGTATAATCAATGATTCATAACATAAGAAAGAAAATACCATCATAATTATACAATATAAAGTGTAATAATTGCCTGCAAACATCCATTAAATTTTCTTTTGTATTATCTTTTAAGAAAATATATAATTACAAATGTGTGTAACTCATAAGATATAATCTTTTAGTACTTTTAGAATGTACCTCAATTAATGCAAAATCCCTTTTTTGCCTTTATCTTTTATTATGAGCAATTAATTACACATCATGAAAAAAAAAGAAAAAAAAAATGATGATTGTAACTAATTAACAGGCTGTCAACGAGTCAAGATGAAATGATTCAATGTTAAAATCGAACTCAACTCGAATGAAAAAGTTGAAACTTGAGCTCAACTTGAACTTGATCAAGCTTTACTTTTTAAGCTCATGCTTAAATCGAGTTAATACTCAATAAGCTAAAGTCAACTTGATTACGCTTGGTTTTTCCATATAAATAGATTAGATTAAAAGACAAATTATAATTAGAGAATATAGTAAGTTTTTAATTGATTTTATCTTAAATATAATAAATATGGCCAATTGGATATGAAGGGATATGATTGGTGCAAATCCCTAAGTTGATATGCATATATTTATCTATACTATTAAACCATTCTAAAGAAAACTCAGTGGCGTCTTAATAATAAAACCAATGGTTTCATATACTAGCAAGAAATTTAAAATATAATCTTATCAATGTAAAAGTTTGTGAAGTCAAAAAAAAAAAAAAAAAGACCAAAATAAGAAGGGAAAAAAAAGAAAAGAAAGATATAGGCAAAAAAAAAAAATATATATATATATATATATATAACTCTTGACACATAAGCTTGTTATAAGTGTTAAAGATCAAATTCCTTTACTCATTCATGACATGATCAAATGGTAACATAATTAAAAAAAAAAAAAACCATGTAATGAGTTAAAATAACATAAAATAAAATCAATAATTATTGTTACAAAGGAGGGGAGAATGATAAATAGATATTATTAAATAAAGGGCATTTATGACCATCCATGGTATCTTTTCCAAAAGATATGTCAGTTGGTAAACCTACTTAAAACCAAATAACCAAGATTAATTCTTATATACCCATTAATTAGAAAAAAAATTACACTAATACAATTATATAAAAATAATTGAAATACCTCAAATTTTCATTAATTTAATTAAGAGTAGTTATGATTAAATAGAATAATAGGTGATCAAATTTTGGACTAAAAATTAAACTTAATTTAGAATTTGGATTTAGATAGCTTAATTAAATCAAGTAAATTAAACTATATGATATAAGTGGATAGATTAATATAATTAAATTAGTCAATAGATTTAATTAAAAGTTAAGAGCCTAAAAATTTTGTTCCATCTATATATTTGCTTCAATTACCCATTTTATCAATCCCATTCTTTGATATTCTCTAGCTATCAAATTTGAATTCTATTGATTTTCAATTGGTATATTTACTTTAATTATTTTTTGCAACAAATCAAATTTCAGCATCATCTCAATTACTTTTAATTAAAACTACTTTTTTCTTTCAAATTATCAAATAAACAATAGTATTGAATTTTTACTAATCATTTATTTAACTTCTTTTCTTCTATTTTAATTCTCCAAACTTTCAAATATGTAATTAAAATGTTTTATAAGTTTCTAAACCCTTAAAATAATAATTTAAATGTTTAATAAATTGTAAATCTCAAGCTTTAGTCTGTTTCATGAATTGAATTACTCAATCCTTTGTAATCATCAATTTAAACCCCTTTTTCCTTCGATTTATAAATTATCCAAATTTCTCAAGTTTAATTATCTAACTTTATAAAATGTCCTAATTTAGTCATTTTAACCTAGGTTCTATTTCTTTATTCCCCATAAATTTTGAGTTTATCTACTTATTTAAAAATATTAGTTTTTAAACCCGAACTCAAACTACATGTCAATTTCTTACAAATTGAATTTCTGAATTGGGTTAACAATTTAAGATATTCATTCATTTATATTATATAAATTCTTAAATTATTTTCTAATTATTTTCGACACTAAAAATATTGATTTGAAAGATTTAAGCCCTAATCCCTTACTAATAAAAGTCTAATCCTTATCATTATATTCCTTTTCCCCCTTTGACTTTAGTTGGCTGTCATTTTTCCTTCTTCTTTTTCATTTACGTTTCCTCTATCTTCTTCTCCTCTTTTTCCCTTAAATCAAAGCCCAAAATCTCAATTTTAAGTAGATTAAATAAGAAATGGAAGAAAGAAGATGGAGATTATCACGCCCTAAAAAGTATCATAAACGTGACCCGCCACACTCAATATTAAAGCTTAGGATGACTACTTTAGTCATGCAAAAGCTTCGATACCGAGTGTAAGGTGTACTTTCACAATTATAGATGACCATTCTTTCAAACAAGTAGTTTAAGAAGTTATAGAAATATCATTCAAGAATAAAAATCATAACATCAACTTAATAAAAAATATTATGAGTCTTACATAATCAAAGGGGTCATACACCCATCAAAATATACACTTAAGCTTCATAGTCTAAATCCAAAATTAATTGCAAAGGAGTCTTCCTTGGAAGTCTAAGTCTACTTCTAGGCCATGACTTGTCAATACTTGAGTATAATATCCCTAGGTTTCAACAACAAAAAGGGAAACTATAATAGATATCTAAGGGAGTGTAAGCTTTCAATGCTTAGTAAGAAATATTTTTGTAACGATGTACTCGTACGACAAAATTCAAACAAGTTAATTATACAAGCATATATGATGCCACAAATACGTGAGCAAAAATACACATGATTAACCGTAAATCATATGTTAAATGGATTTATGCCCTCTATTCAGGATTAGATGTTTCATGCCTATAAGACCAAAGTTTTCAAATTATAAAATTTTGTAGTTCTTTCAAGCTACTACTCACATTTAAAATGTAATTCATACATGCTTCTATGCATCAAAGTATTAATGCAGATTTTCAAGCCTCTGCATACCTCACTACTATGTTCTTGTCCCACTAAGGATATAGTAATAAATGCAACGTGACTCACTTCGTGATATACATGAATTTATTTAATCAGGCTCTTTAAGCATGACATTAATATCTTAGAGGCTATCATAGAATGTACAAACATTTCAATATCATACTAAAACAACAAAGTGATTATAGACAATTCAAGCCTTGATATACCTAGTGTAATTTCAACCAACGTTACATGGCACATGCACTTTCCGATTCTTATCTTTTCCTATTCTAGTACCACTATACTACAAGCAAAAGCATAAGTACGAAATTAAGGAAACAATCTCACTAAGCCATAATGTAGAAAGTCCACTAGTCGTAATATTCCTTAGGCTAGGGAACTTCTCCTTCATCGTCACATAAACAAAAAAAACTCAAAATGAGTATTTCGTAGAATTTCTACTTAAACTTGCTAATTCTATCTTGAAATTCTAATCAAAATTCTGATTATGTGAAATTCTATCTTAAAACGGTCATAACTTGCTCATTTTAAGTTGGAATTTCGCATATTAGATGTCGTTTTCTACCTACTTGAAAAGATCTATCTATTTTTAATGTTATTTTTAACTTTATAACTATTTGGATTCCAAAATAGGTCGGTACAAAATTGGTAGGAAAATCCCAGCCCTTAGATTGAAGTTTTTCTAAGCTTTACATCATCCAAAAATTCTATAGCAATCACATAGATATTTATATAGTTGAAAAATCCTGTTGGTATGTATATAAACTCATATTATATGCATGATTCTAGTGGTATTGTCCCAATAATGATTTTCATAAAATAATTTATTTTAGGAGCTTAAAAAAAGAAGTTTACAAATCTCTTTTTAAGTCATTAGAAAGAAAATTAAAATCTTGAGTTTGTTACAAATGAGTGCCTACGCATTATATTTATTATTTTTATATTTTCCTAGCTAAAAGATAAATTTACTTCTTAATATTTGGTTCTTTAAGTTGTCTACCAAATTTTATTTTCTAAGTAGATTTTTAATTAGTGAGTTGCTCTTAAACTTGATTTAGAAAAATTGTTTGGTTTTTAATTTTTCAAAATGTTGGTATAAATCCTATAAATAAGTTCTGAAGAAAATTTGCATAACAAAGAATTATCAACATTAAAATTTATAAAAATTTACTTTAACAATTTGGAGCTAATGTAGTTAAACCATTATCCTACATTTTAGGAAAAATTCCTCCTAAGTGTTAAAATCATGTTTCATGAGTGTTTAGTTTCATGAAAAAGAAAAACTCTTTTATTTCTTTGAAATCTTTATTAAGACAACAACATTATGACCATGCATGAATATGAACTTATGGCTATGCAAAGATACTAATTCATATAGAAAATAAAAGACAGAGAATTAAATAAGCATATATATATATAAGCAAAAAAATTTGGAACTCTTAGCTTGTATCAAGGCCTCCTGGAGCTTAGATATGGACAAGTTCCATAAAAAGAAAAGAAAAATATAAGAAAGCTCTAGGAAAAGAAAAAGAAGAAAATTGTGGAAGTTTTATATCTTTATACAAGTCTTGCTGGGACTTAGAAAGGGACAAGTCTCATAAAGAAAAGTAAGAAAATAATAAGAAAATCATGGGAGTCTTAAATTTATGTCAAGGCTCCCTGGGACTTAGATTATGGACAAGTCCCACAAACGTTTTGACTTGATGAGGAAGTTTAAGACTAGGTTGACTAGTCTTAATTATTTACATGAAATAAATAAATGTGCAAGAAAATAAAAACATAAATAGAAAGTTAGATTAGTGAGCTTTAGACTCTAAGAATATTATACGTACTTAGACTTAATAATATATAGGAGTTAGGCTAGAAGCAAAAATATAGAAAGAACATAACAACATTTGTAAATAGACATGGTGTTGAACAAGACATGAACAAGTTGTTATTTTCATAATTTTTTCCCTAGCATAAAGCTAGTGGAATTTTAGAAATTAAAACAAACAAGGTATTTATGTTATGTTGTCATGAATAAAAGAAAGGGTTAGATATTTGCTGAAGTATATGAGGATGGATGATGGTGGATGATAAATGACTAAGAGAAAAAAATTTATGGAAATTGTTTTGGGAATGGGAGAAGGCTTACAGGCAAGAAGGGAGAAGAAAGGGAGTTTGAGAGGAAAATTTGCAAGAGTTTTGTTACGATTTAGAAAGTATGTGTAAAGAATGAAGGATAGATGGGGTATTTATAAAGTTTTGGAGTGAAAATTAGAGTGAATAAAATTAATTGGAAATGAAAATAAATTAGATAGAGAGAGGGGAGAGGGGCGTCGGTTTTGGGTAAAGAGAAGGAGAAAAATTAATTAATTTGTACTTTTCTAATTAAAAGTAAGTAATGTATAAGATAAGTTATGTATAAAATTTTATTGGAAATGAAAAATGTGAAAATAGGTGTGTAAGATTGTAAGAGTAGGTAGTAAGAAAAAGAAGAATAGTAAAATAGTAATGAATATTAATGACTAGTAACTTGAATAGTAAACAAGATAAATTAATATCGGTAATAAAGAAAATACGTGTAAAAAGGGTATATCTGATTTTTTAGATGTTGAAAAATTTTGAAACTGATATTTTTTGAATCTTCATCTTATTATGATTCTAAATATGTTATCGGATTATTTTTACTATTTTGCATGCCAGGACCCTATTTTTGAAAAATGATCCCGTTAAGATCTAAAACAAACGAATTTTTGACGAATATGATATTTTAAGCTATATCACATTTTTCATACTATAATATAAGATTATCTTGTTTCTATTGTTCTAAGATTTCAAGTACGAGATTGCCCGATCTAGATTCACTAAGGCGAGCTAATGACCTAGTTAACTATTTAGGGTTCCGGTTAACCTTCGGTTCTAGGGTTTATGCATAAAACCTATCATGAAATCTAGGGGTTTATAGAGATCATGAACATAGCAGCTTCAAGAACTAAGAAGGATTAGTAATAGAGAAGATCAATCTATTTAAGTCACCTAAAAAGATAAGTTTTGTTGTTCTCTTTACTTTGATATTTGCATATGCATGAATACGATGAACTAGCACTAGATATGAGTTGGGTTAGTAATAAAATTAGTAAACTAAGAATATATAAGTATGAAACTAAAACGTAGTTTGTTTTTGCATGAGTGAAGATAGAAAATTGTTGAAATGATTTAGATGATGTATCATTGTGGAAATATGATTAGAAGTTTTATTTAAACTTGATATGAACTTTTATGTTGCATTTATGATGCTTTAATGGAAGTATGATATTATTAGTTGATAAAATTAGGGTAAAAAGACAAGGGAAAAATATAACTTGATCCCCTTGTGCATCATAGACGTGACACGGTTCGTTATCAAAGTGGAAAAATAATTATAAGGTGATCACGAGCGTGAAAAGGACTATGATCTTCTCTGAGCAAAATTTTCAAAGAATACAAGCATGATAAGGGGCATGATCTCTTATTATGAACGTGATGAGACAGTAATGAGTATCATGGCCCTTGATTACGAGGCGTGATGGTGCATGTGATACTGATCACGAGCACGATTTGATCCCTGGTGCTGTTCATATAAAAAAAATAAGAAAAATAAAACAAAAGAGATAAATGCTATGGGATATAATGTGTTATTACTTGAATAATTAAGAATTGATTAAATGAATTAATAGGTTTAGTAATTATTTTGGTTTAACATAGACTTAAGTTTTTAAAATGAACTTAGTTAATAAACATAAGTTTAACATGGCTTAATGCACCTTAATGAATTAAAATGAACTAGACTAACTAAGAACCTAATAGACATGATAATGACGTAGTAAGATAATTAAATATGACTTAGTATCTTGATTAGACTTAATCTGGCTTTTGAATATCAATTAGACTAGTTAATAGACTTAAGTTTAATTTAACTTAATAAACTATAAGGAACTAAAATAAATTAATGTTGTTAGTAATAATACACAAGAAATACTTAAGAAGGGGATGAATTAAGTATTACAAATTTATTTTGTTTTATTAAACTAGATTAATTAACTAAGATAAGACGAGTTAACTTAAACAAACAAAAGCAACAGAATAAACTAATTAAAAGAAATTAACAAATAAGCAGAGATAAAGAAGTACAGAGAAAGAGAAAGAGAAGCAACATAAGGATTTAACGTGGAGTTCGGCCCATTGCCTACTCTCCATAGTGCAAATGCCTCAAAGAGGACTTTTACCACTACATTGATTATTCCAAAATCAATATACCTCTTAGACGAGTAATTACAACAATGCCTATCATAGTAGAACTTCCACTTGATAAATCAAGTGTTGTGCTGGTAACACACGACCAGACTTCAAATGCCTCCCATTGAGGACTTCCCGCCTAATCGCAATTAGGACGATGCTGGTAACTCCAGACCAGACTTCAAATACCTCCCACTAAGGACTTCTCTTTGCCTTCAACGAAAGACTTCTCTTTTCCTCTACGAGGACTTTTCTCAATGCCTCACACGATGACTTTTTTTACAAATGCTTCATTTGAGGACTTTTTACAAATAGCTCCTATATGAGCAAATTTACAAATTGAAAAGCTCTTAAGGAAATATACAAATTTCCTTTACAAGAAACGCTCCTACTTTAGTAGATTTACAACAGAAAATACTTTAGGAATATTACAAATTCGTTTTACAAACTGAGCTCCTTAAACTAGTAAATAATCAACTTTTGTAAATCTTAAATAGTGCTCAAAAACTCTCATTTAAAGTGTATTAGCAAATTTCGAAACAGAGCACTAACTGTTCTCTTAAAAAAATTTCAAATTAATGAGAACAAGAACAAAAACACAAGTAAAAAAAAAAAAAACTTTACAAAACCTTGTCTTCGTTTTTACTGTGCGTTAATTTTTTTTAATAATTCATTCTATTTCAAACAGAAGAGAAAAATTCTATTTATAGCTCTTGTTAAAAATTTGCTCGTTATCAAAAAGTTTTTAACAACCCATACTTGTGTCTAATGTACTTAATGTTTTAATAACGTGTGAAAGTGAAAAGAAGAAAAGAGTATTAAATATGTCTGACATATGCATTAAATGCATTCCAACAACTCTTTTCTTTTTAAAGTCTAGGACAAACTTTCTGAAGTCGAGGTTTGAGGTCGAGGCCTAAGTTTTAGCACTTGATTTTATAAATGTTGCCCAAGCCAAACTTTTTGAAGTCGAGGGCAAATTTATAAAGTTGAGGTCTGAGATCGAGGCCTAAACTTCAGCCTTTGACTTTATAAATTTTGCTCGAGGACAAATTTATGAAGTCGAGGGCAAATTTATGAAATCGAGGTCTAAGGTTAAGGCTTAAACTTTAGCCCTTAACTTTATAAATTTTGCTCAAGGGCAAACTTTCTGAAGTCGGGGGCAAATATATGAAGTCAAGATCTGAGGTCGAGACCTAAACTTCAGCCCTTGACTTTATAAATTTTACTAAAAACTCCAACCTTTGACTTTATGATTTTGCCAAAAACTCTAGCTCTTGACTTCATAGTTTTGCCCAAAACTCCAGCCCTTAACTTTACAGTTTTGCCCAAAACTTCAACACTTGATTTCATAGTTTTTCCCAAAACTCAGTCTTTTTTCTTTATCTAATGAATAGTGTCACTCCTTTCTTCTACTGGGCTCGATAGCTTTGTCTTGACTTTTCTTCAACTTTTGCTCTGTTAAAACTTAAACAACAATAGAACAAATACAAAGCATGTATATATATAAATATTTTAAGTATTTGAACAATTAAGGATTTTTAAATAATTAATTGTGTAATAATTATTCTCATCAAAATTATTCGTGAATATAAAGTTCAACAATCTCCCCTTTTTGATGAGAATAAATATGCACAATCAATTCTAAAATAATTCTTAATTGTGCAAATACTTCTCCCTTTTCTCATCAAAAAGAAAAAAAAAATAAAGAAAGGAAGAACACACACTTTGTTAAAAAAATATTAACAAAATTAATTTTATCCGCCTATCAAAAGCACTTTAAAAAAAAAAAATTTCTCCCCTTTTTAATACAAACTTTGCTACTTTTTACTTATGAAAAATCGAGACAAGAAAAGGAAATTTTCTTTAAGAAAAAAGTGTCACCCCCTGGTTCGAACAAAAAATTTAAAAACAAAACATAAAAGGATATAAACAAATTTATAACAATAGAAAATTACAGAAGACAAATATTAGCATACAAGCACAAGCACAAACACAAACATGCATGCAAGTATAGACTTTAGTTTAAAGTTTGCAATATTTATTAGCTAAGAGACTTGAGATCAGATTTTCAAGGAAGTTCCTGGTTCAAAAATATTTTAGCACTCATCAATCTTTAACATGCTCAATTCTTCTTTTGAAGTGCAAAACCGTTCTTTACTCAAGGGTTTAATAAAAATATTAGCAAGTTGATGGTTTTTATCATCAAATTCCAAGCAAATGTCCTTGTTTAGAACATGATCACGAATAAAATGATGTCCAATCTCAATATGCTTGGTTCTTGAGTGTTGAATGGGATTTTTAGTCAAATTTATAGCATGTGTATTATCATACTGAATTGGTACACTTTCAAATTTTAAACCAAAGTCTAATAAAGTTTGTTTCATCCATAAAATTTGTGCACAATAACTACCAGTAGCTATATATTCAGCTTCGGCAATTGATAATGCAATAGAATTTTGCTCCTTTGAGTGCCAAGATATTAAAGAATTACCAAGAAAATGGCATGTGCCACTTGTGCTTTTCCGATCTACTGCTGCTAGCAAAGTCAGCATCAGAGTACCCAACAAGTTCAAAAGAAGTATGTTTGGGATATTACAAGCCAATTTCAATAGTGTCCACAAAGTACTTGAAGATGCGTTTAACTGCACCCAAGTGATATTCTTTTGGGCAAGATTGAAATCGTTCACATACACATACAGAAAACATGATATCAGGTCTAAAAGCTGTTAAATATAACAAACTACCTATCATGCATTTATACATCTTTTCATAAACATTTTTACCTTTTTCATCTTTGTCTAGTTTTACACTAGTGTTCATAGGTGTAGGTTTAGACTTACAACTATCCATTTTAAACCTTTTTAACAAATCTTTAGTGTATTTAGATTGATTAATAAAGGTTCTAGATTTTGATTGTTTAATTTGAAGTCTAAGAAAATAAGTGAGTTCTCCCATCATACTCATTTCAAATTCTTTTTGCATGGACTCAACAGAAACTTCTATAAATGAAGAATTAGTAGCACCAAACACAATGTCATCTACATAAATTTGTACGATTAATGTATCAGAATTGTGATTTTTGATAAAAAGAGTTGTATCAATTTTTCCTCTTGAAAATCCATTATTTATCAAAAAGCTACTAAGTCTTTCATACCAAGCTCTAGGAGCTTGCTTGAGACCATAAAGAGCTTTGTTCAATTTAAAAACATGATTGAAATTCATTATTTTCAAAACCCGGTGGTTGCTCACATAGACTCTTCTTTTATGAAACCATTTAGAAAAGCACTTTTGACATCCATTTGATAAAGGATAAAATCTTTGTGAGCAGCATATGCCAAAAGCATTCTTATAGATTCTAGTCTTGCAACCGGGGCAAAAGTCTCATCAAAATCTATCCCCTCTTCTTGTGTATAGCCTTTAGCAACTAACCTAGCTTTGTTCCTAGTTACTATTCCAGATTCATCCATTTTTTTCTAAAAACCCATTTTGTTCCTATGACAGTTTTATTTTCAGCCTTGCAACAAGATTCCAAACCTCACTTCTAGTGAATTGGTTTAGTTCTTCTTGCATGGCTTGAATCAAAACTCATCTTCTAAAGCTTCTTCCAAGGTTTTAGGTTCAGTTTTGATAGAAAAACTAGATTGGTTGTTTTCTAAGAGATGATCTAGTTTGTACCCTATTTGAAGTTTCACCTATTATTAAGTCTTTTGGATGTGAACTAGCATATTTTCATTCCCTAGGTAGATTACTAACATGCTCATGCACATCATCAACAGCAGTAGATTTTTCAACAGCAGAAACAATACCAGAATTTTCAACATCATAACATGAAAGATCATTTATTCTATCATAAACATCATCAACATAATTATCAACATTTATAGGGTCAAACAATCATAAAAAACAACATGTATAGATTCTTCTACAATAGAAGTTCTTTTATTATATACCTTATATGCTTTACTAGAAGAAGAATATCCTAGAAAGATTCCTATATCAGATTTAGCATCAAATTTTCCTAGATATTCTTTTCCATTTATTAAGATATAACACTTTGTGCCAAAGGGATGAAAATAAGAAATGTTTGGTCTTTTTCCTTTCCATATATCATAGGGGGTTTTCTTTATGATTGGTCTAAGAAAAATTCTGTTTGAAATATAGCAAGCGGTATTGACAACTTCAGCTAAAAAATGTTTTGGCAAATTATTTTCACACAACATGGTTCTAGCCATTTCTTAAAGTTCTATTCTTTCTTTCGTTTACACCATTCTGTTGTGGGGTTCTAGGTACTGAAAAAATGTGTTCTATACCATATTTTTCACAAAAATTATTCATTTCATGATTTTCAGACTCTCCCCTATGATCACTTCTTATTGAAGATATATTAAGACCTTTTTAATTTTGGACTTTCATGCAAAATCTAAAAAAGACACCATTGGTTTTATCTGTAGAGGCAAAAAAGAAAGTCCATGAAAATCTAGAGAAGTCATCAATAATAACCAAAGTGTATCTTTTTCCTCCTAAACTCAAAGTTTGAGTAGGACCAAAAAGATCCATATGTAACAGTTGCAATGGCCTAGAAGTGAAAACTGCATCCTTAGCCTTAAATGAAGTCTTAGTTTGCTTTCCTTGTTGACATGCTTGACAAATCTTGTCATTTTGAAAATTTAAACTTGGTAAACCTTTGACAAGATTTTTCTTTGCAAGTTTTGAAATTAATTTCATGTTTGCGTGTCCCAATTTTCTATGCCATAACCAACTATTATAATTTTGAGAATATAGACATGTTTGACTTGATGATTTAAAATCATCTAAATTAATTTTGTAAATATTTTTATGTCTATATCTTTCAAAGCATACTTGGTTATTATTAATTCTTTCTATAGTACATCTTTTAGCCTAAAATGTTACTTTAAAACCATTATCACAAAGTTGACTTATATTAAGCAGATTATGTTTTAGATTATCTACCAACAACACATTATTAATAACAAGATCTTTATTAAGGATAATGCTACCTTTACCCAAAAAGTTGATTTTCTATCATCTCTAAAGGTAACACTCCCTTGATCCATCAAGTCTAGCTTTGAAAATTTGGAAGAAACTCCGGTCATATGCCTAGAGCATCTGCTATCCAAGTACCATTTGTTGTTGCCACTTGAGGATCTCTGCAAAGCCAGTTATTATTTCTTTGGTACCCATTTCTATTTGGATCTCTTGGGTTAGAAACAGATAAAACTTCTTTCTCAGCCACCCAAACATACTTTCTTTTATGACCCGACAGCAAAGCCTTCCTTATTGCACACTTGTGTGCAACATGGCCAGACTTGCCACAATAATTACAAGTGTCATAAGTGGCTTTTACAAATCAAGTCTTATGAGACTTATAATTCTATACTTATCATAGCCAATCCTATATTTGTTATTAATAGATTTTTGCTCCCAAGGAGAGTATTTAAATTTTTCTCTCCTTGTGTGAATTTAGCTACGACAACTTTTGAATCATCTAAGCTAGATTTTCGATTTATATTTTCTATTCTTAGCTCATCTAACTCTTTCAAAAGTTCATTGTTATTGATGTTGTTGCTAGTAGATGCAGGTTTATTATCATCTTTTATAGTTCTAATTTCTAAATCTAAAAGATCATTTTCAATTTTTAATTTATCATTTGTTCAACCAAAATTTTATTTTCTATTTTAGTTTCCTATTTTTATTCGTAATTTCATTAATTTTTAGATTCATGCTCCTAAGATTTTCATGCAAGCTATCTCTTTCAGAACTTAGAGCTGTTATTATTTTGTCTTTTTCTTCATTTTTAATTTAAGCTCATTAATTTCATCTTGAAACTCTTCTAATTAACTAAAGCATTTTGCATCAGATTTTTAAGTTGTTTATTATCTTCTTCAAATTTTTTAAGCTTTTTACAAACCTTTTTATACATGTCAAGCAATTTATCATTAGAGTAGAAAGTTGAAGGATTGTTTACCTCATCGTAGATCGCCATGAAGCATAACTCTTCTTCATTAGAATCTAATAACTCTTCATCACTCCAAATAGCAATAAATGCTTCCCTTTTAAATCTTTTTTGTGCTTTCTTGAGGAGAGGGCAGTTTGGTTGGATGTATCCTAGTTTCTGGCACTTATAGTACATAACATCCTTCCTTTCCTTTCTAAACTTTGAGGAGCTTCCAGCCTTCATAAATTTGTTGAAATTCATTACAAACAACGCAACATCCTCATTTATCTCCTCCTTATCAGAATCATCGTTGGTTGCCTTTAGAGCAATAGTCTTCTTTTGGGATTCTTCACTTTGATTCTTGATGAGCTCATGAGTCTTGATTGCACCAAAAAGCTCTTCTTTTGTCAGTGCTACAGATCCCTGGCTTCCTCTGTTGCTGTCCGTTTTGCTTCCCATTCCTTTGGCAATGATCTGAGCAATTTTGAATTTATTTCAACATTAGTAAAGTTGTTGCCCAAAACACTAAAAGGATTAATGATATTAATGAATCTATCATTCATTTGATAAATTGTTTCACCAGGCAGCATCTTAAAATTTTCAAATTGACCAACCAACAAGCTTATTGTAGTATCTTTGATCATTGAAGTTCCTTCATAAGTTACTTCAAGTTTATCCCAGATTTCTTTAGCTGATTTACAAGTACAAACTCTATTGAAATCGCTTTGATTTAATCCACAATGAAGAATATTCATGGCAGCTTCATTATAATCCAGTTTTTTCCAATCATCTTCTGAATATTGATCTTCATTTTTACTTTCAATTGTAAAAGGTCCTTTTCCAACTACTCTTCATATTAATCTATGTTGAGCTTTCAAAAATACATTCATTCTATACTTTCAATAAGGGTAATTAACCCCCACTAAGAAGCGGTGGCCCATTTATAGCCTGACCCTCCAAGAATCTTGGTGTATTAGAAGCCATGATCTTTTCTCTTTTGTATTTAAGCAATCAACCACAAGAGACCAGACTCTGATACCAATTGTTAGCAATAATACACAAGGAATACTTAAAAAGGGGGGAGGTTGAATTAAGTATTACAATCTTTTTGTTGTTTTATCAAACCAGATTAATTAACTAAGATAAGAAAAGAGTTAACTCAAACAAACAAAAGCATTAAAATAAAGTAATTAAAGCTAATTAACAAATAAACAGAGATAAAAAAGTACAGAGAGAGAGAGAAAGAGAAGCAACACAAAGATTTAACATGGAGTTCGACCCACTGCCTACTCTCCACAGTGCAAATGCCTTAAAGAGGATTTTTATCACTATATTGATTATTCTAAAATCAATACACCTCTTAGACAAGGAATTACAACAATGCCTATTACAATAGGACTTTTACAATTGCTTTTCACAAAGACTTCCACTTCATAAATCAAGTATTGTGCTGATAACACACGACCAGACTTCAAATGCCTCCCACTGAGGACTTTTCGCCTAATCGTAATTAGCACGATGCTGGTAACACACGACTAGACCTCAAATGCCTCCACTAAAGACTTTCCACCTAATCGCAATTAGGATGATGCTAGTAACTCCAAACCAAACTTCAAATGCCTCCCACTGAGGACTTCTCTTTACTTTCAATGAAGAACTTCTCTTTTCTTCTACGATGATTTTTCTCAATGCCTCACACGAGGACTTTTTTTACAAATGCCTCCTTTGAGGACTTTTTACAAAGAGCTCTTATATGAGCAGATTTACAAATTGAGAAAGCTCTTAAGGAAATATACAAATTTTCTTTATAAAGAAACGCTTCTACTTTAGCAGATTTACAATAAAAAATATTTTAGGAATTTTACAAATTCCTTTTATAAACTAAGCTCCTTAAACGAGCAGATAATCAACTTTTGTAAATCTTAAACAGTGCTAAAAAACTTTCGTTTAGAGTGTATCAGCAAATTTTGAAACAGAGCACTAATTGTTCTCTTAAAAAAATTTCAAATTAACGAGAACGAGAACGAGAATCGAAACACAATTTAAAAAAAACTTTATAGAACGTTGTCTTCATTTTTATTGTGTGTTAATTTTTTTTTTTAATAATTCATTCTTTTTCAAAGAGAAGAGAAAAATTTATTTATAGCTCTTGATAAAAATTTGCCCGTTATCAAAAAGTTTCTGACAACCCATACTTGTGTTTAATATACTTAACGTTTTAATAACGTGTAAAAGTCAAAAGCAGAAAAGAGCATTAAATGTGTTTGACACATGCATTAAATGCATTCCAACAGCTCTTTTCTTTCTAAAGTCGGGGATAAACTTTCTGAAGTCGAGGTCTGAGGTCGAGGATTAAGTTTCAGCCATTGACTTTATAAATTTTGCCAAAGGCTAAACTTTTGAAAGTCGATGGCAAATTTATGAAGTTGAGGTCGGAGGTCGAAGCTAAACTTTAGCTCTTGACTTTATAAATTTTGCTCAAGGGTAAATTTATGAAGTTGATGTTTGAGGTCGAGGCCTAAACTTTAACCTTTGACTTTATAAATTTCATCCAAGGGCAAACTTTCTAAAATCGAGAGAAAATTTATGAAGTCGAGGTCTGAGGTTGATGCCTAAACTTTAGCCCTTGACTTTATAAATTTTACCCAAAACTCCAGTCACTGATTTTACGATTTAGCCCAAAACTCCAGCTCTTGACTTCATAGATTTTCCCAAAACTGTAGCCCTTGACTTTATAGTTTTGCCCAAAACTTCAACACTTGATTCATAGTTTTGCCTAAAACACAGTCTTTTGTCTTTATCTGATGAAGAGTGCCTCCACCTTTCTTCTACTGGGCTCGATAGCTTTGTCTTGACTTTTCTTCAACTTTTTGCTCTGTTAAAACTTAAACAATAGTAGAACAAATACAAAGCATATATATATATATATATATATAATAAATATTTTAAGTGTTTGAACAATTAAGGATTTTTAAATAATAATTGTGGGTAATAATTATTCTCATCAAAATCATTCGTGAACATAAAGTTCAACAAATGTAAAATAGAATAATTAGTTAAACTATGTTGCTAATAGATACATGATAATGATCTAGTAGGATAATTAAATGTGATTTGATAATTTGATTAAAACCTTAAATCTAATCAACTTGGTTAAGTTAAGTTAGTATAAATCTAATTTGTAAATAACTTAGATATAATTGTAGTATGTTAAGCTTAAATAATGAAGGGAATATGTGTTTATTAAGATAAATGAGTATTTTCCTAAAGATTATTAATTTATTCAAAATTTAAAAGTGCATAGCAAAATGATAATGTTGTTATAATAAATGATTTACAAAATAAAGAAAAAGAGAATATTTGACAAACAATAGAGAACTGTCCGTATCTTGGCGAGACGATTTTTGCAACCATAGTGGGGTTCCTACTTAGTATATGATCAAATAGCTTTTTAATATAAATATTTGTTTCAATCAAGTTTAAAGTAATGCATAGTTACTATTTTGTTTCATAGGAGGAACAGATTAACCTTTAGGTTTCCTAAAAGATTAAAATGACTTAGCCAAAATAACAGGTGAGTAACATTGACCTTATCACCTTGAATGTGTTTATAATGCAGTACACTTGTGTTAATATAAAAATAACTAGCTATGTATGGGGATTGGTATTTGTCTGTTGTTTAGTGATTGCTGGGACTGATAAATCATTAAATTAAAAGTCATCACATATTATTTGTAATAATTGAATTGCCATTATTGATGAGTATTTGTAAATTGGATGGTCACTTAAATAAATGGACTTAACATCGTCAAACTAATTAATTAAACAATCATGCATTTATGACGTCATAACTTGCATTAGCATGGTATTCATGTTATGTAATATCATTTCTACTATATGGTATCGCTTCATGAAATCCAATGAATCTGGTAAAGGATATCATAGGGTCGCCAATTCTACAGGAACTAAGTAGACTTGACGGACGCTGCCTGATGAGGGTTGGTTTGAAATGATAATACTTAGTGTAATTTCTAAGGTTCTAAGGTAAAGTTGATGTTATGTTAATAATATATATGTAAATAGTAAAAATAAATAAGTTTAGAAAGAAAATCCTTCTTCCTTAATTCCTTGAGGTGAAGTTGAGGTTATGCTAATAATATATGTAAATAACAAATAAGTTTAGAAAGAAATCCTCCTCCCTTGGTTCTCAGCTTCTTCTAGGCATGAATTACTTAAGTTGGTCCTTCAACCCCCAAGAGAGAGTGTAAATCTCCATTGGATTGGATTTCTATGATCCAAATTGTGTATCTTTCATATGGTTAGTGTTGCATTGCATATGTGTGTTAAATATACTTGTTTGATAATTGTTTGATGTGTCATTGGTCTTGTTATTCATTGAGCTAGCTCATCCCCCTATAGTTCTTGTGCAGGAAAACATCGGGAATAGGCTAAGACTGTGTGGAAAGAGAGTACACATTCAACGAAGTCTTTAAAGATGAGAAGATGGACTTAGAATGTAATTTATATGCTTAATATTTAATATAGAATTGTGTCATATATTAGATAAGTGTAGAATTAGATTAGTTGTATAATGATTTGAAATTTTATAATTTGTAAGTTGTCTATCTTATTTTGTTATTTAGTAGGAGATACCGATTCTCTACGGTTTTGATAAACTGTGGAAATTTGTATTTCATTAGTTATCAAAATGTTTCTATACAATTAAAAGTTATATAGCAATTATTAAGTAGAGTTTTGCGATTCTTTGACTTATAAAACAGTTCTCATATCACGAATGCATACACGATATGATTACTTTAGGTTAATCTTTCTAGGTCTCCTTTAGGGTCATGACAAAATTACTTAAATACTATCGTCCTATCACATATTGAAAATGCGATACAATGTTTTTTTATCGCGTGTTGGACATGCGATACACGTATAAAATAATATTTGTGTATCGCATCTTGCACAGGCAATAGTGTATGTATCACTCGTTCAAGACGATACACATTTAGGTAAATTGTTGTGTTACATCTTAAATATGTGATATATGTGTAAAATTATATATCTTATATCCAAAATATGTTATAGTGATAAAAGCATATCAATTGTATCCAATTATAAAATTTATAAACCCAATAGAAATCCTACGACAAGCTTTAAGGCAGTGCACAGATTGATTGCATAATAGAATTAATACGGGTGTTGTCCCATAAAATCTGGATATCAAGTACTAGTATTACAATTTTTCTACTATTTAACCTAATAATTGAAATGATATTATGAATACTAATTATCTAATTAATAACCCTAATAGTTAATTATGTGCCTTCTTAATATAATATAATCACAAAACAATACCCCTTTATATTGATCCACCATAAACCTAATTTCTTATAACAAATGATTGATTAATGAATCATCTATATCTTGAATTGCAGGAATTCCTAAATTCATTAACTTCTCTTTCAAGATAATTGAATTCTAACCTTACATGCTTAATGAAAATGTCTTTCATCATTAATTACATATAGAATTGCATTATTGTTCAAGATTCCTTAGAAAGATTTGATCTTTGTTTCATGCACTATGTCTAGATCCACATTTAAACCTCTCTATTCATGTAGATCTATTCTATTAGATGAAATATCTTTCTATTCAAAAGAAATCACACATGTAATCAATTGTGGCCACAAATCAATCACAAGAACAAATAAGAAATCATGAATAGACTCAAAACATAAACTTTCATTAATTAAACAAATTCAATACATAGATCTAGAGTTTCACAAGACTTAGGAAAATAAATCTACCCGTCCATGGATTTTACAATAAAAACAAGAAATCTAGAGAAGTAATCAATAAACATGATTAAACAATAAACACGTTAATGTTTAGTGATCTTCGATGAAGCCCTGTCACTTCTGCTTTTGAAGCTCTCAAGTTTCTCTCTAGGGTTTATAATAGAATGAATGAATTCCTCTAAAGATGAGCTAAGGACGCTATTTATAGGAAGGGAAAATTGTCTTCTACATGATCATCTTGCAAACCCGTGTTCGAGACCATGTTGGACTGAAACTAGAGCAAAATCATGACAGGAGATAGGCCACCAGGTACGGCGGCGGCTTTGAAATGCACGCTGCTGGCCTTGAGCCCCTACACCACTAGCGTTGAGCCCGTGTTCCTTTAAAGTTGTGAAAATATTTGAAATCCAATGCAGTACGACCACGAACACAGCTTGTGTAGATGGGCTGTGTACTTTCAAAATTGGTTATGGTCACTTTTGATCTTCTATGTGAGCACCTTACACAGCTTGTGCATGATCCTTGTGTACTTCTAAAATGCTCGCTGGTCATTTTCTATCTCCACCACCAATGTTCTACAAATTGTGTTGATTCTTGTGTATATTATAAATCTTCCAAACTCCTATTTCTTCGATAAAATCTTGTTTAACTCATCCAAAAGTTTTCATTAAGCTCAAATTCTTCCTTTAACCCTGAAATTAACATTTTAACCACACGAATATCCTTTTCCTTAGTAATTCATATAAAATTTATATAAAATACTATCAAAATAATGTGACTAATAAAGATCTTTAGACACTTATCAAACTTTCCCATACTTAACCGTTCGCTTGTCCTCAAGCAAACAATTGAGGACAAGATAATCCCTCATCAATTTTACTTTTCAAGAGGTATATCAATTCCTTTGGTACATAGAAGGAACACAATATTACATTGAATAGACATTCTTTATAGTATAATTTTTTTCTTATATATCAAATAGAGAATAGTTATTCCACAATAATAAAAGTAGAGTATGGATTTCACTCGATCAATAAAAGGCGATGAAGTCATTATATTCAACAGTAACTTTACTTCCCGAATCAATTAGCTCATGTGGTGATTTGGCCGTTAGCAAATTACCAATTATGAACTATTGTCCTATGAGTTCGATTGAATTCCGTCTTAATCACTTAAAAAAATTTTCATTGTAAGAAATGTCGTAATAAAAATGGGTGCAGTACGTGACCATCATATGTTACTAGTCTTAGTTGGCGGGTAAGCATCTGGACCATAAGTGCTGTCTCACTCCGTCACATGATGTATAGCCTTTGGCATGAATTTTACTAAAGGTGGTGTATTATTATGACAACAACAATTTTATAAAGCATTTTTGTGTTAAATATATATGGCACATGGTACTATTTTGGATATCTCATACATACACACACACACATCGAGAGAGAGAGAGAATTGCATGATTTTATCATCACTCTAAGTTATCGATTTGGGTCATCTAAAATAATAAAAGACATCAGCTTATGTAGAAAATGCATTTTAAGTAGATCATCTACTATTATCATCTACTATTCTATAACTTTTTATACCGTTCAACCAATGATGGGACAAATTTTTTATTAAAAAAAGGGCATTGGATGCAAGATTAAAAGTGTTGAAATACGGAATTGGACCTTCCATTCAAATTTCACGAGTGAATAATTAATATTATAAACAAGAGTATAATGTATCGTATAGTATTTCAAAAATTATTATTATTATTATTATTATATTAAGAACAATAAAATTTAGAAATCCCAATAAATAAGTAAAATCCATAGTTTTGTCCCGCATCTCATAAGAGATAAGACTATAAACCAATCAAGCTGAATCTAACCAAGTTTAACTAGATGGAGTTTTTTAATATTCAAGTCCAACTCATTTAAAATACTACAGAACTCAAGGAAGTCTTGCTTTTTTAATGAGCTTAAAAAAGGTAGACTAGAACTGAAGCTCGTTAAGGATTTTTATGCATGAATCTTCGAACTCAAGGTTGTTTAGTAGTGTAAACTTATTAAATTTTTTTTTTCACTTTTCCCTCTACAATATAGTTGAGAAATAATTAAGCTTTAGATTTTGAATAGCATATAATATTATAATACATAGTATGTATGAGCATGAAAATATATAACATATAATTATATAAATAGCATAATAAATACAAGTCTCTCGTAAGTGCTTACAAACTTAAATAAAAGCTTAAACTCGACTTGTTCAAATAAACGAATTTTATTTTAAGTTTGATTTTGATTTGTTTACAAATAAGTTCGAGCTAAATTAAATTTTTAAATAAGTTGAGTTGGAATAGCTTAAAAAAAAATTGTCTACTTTGCAATCTTAAAAAATTATCGTGAGCAAGTTATTTCTTAGATGTGCATACACTTTCGGTAGTATTAGAACCTCTATTAAATCGTACTATTTTTTTTTATTGAATTCTTTTTTTTAAGGAAAAAAATAAAAAGAAAAGGCCACGATGAGTTTGCAACCGAATATTCCCCTCAGAACACGAAGTCAAACACTCGTGTCTGACTCCCGGATAACGTGACATCATTTCATATTCTTATTCCATCAAATGGCAGCATATTTTTCCTCTTCGAAGATGTCATCAACTTTTAGTATATGAATTACTTCTGCTGGTCGGCAAAAACTGAACCGCATAATCCTTTTAATATGGTTTTTTCTCCTATAATTTATTTATTTATTTATTTTTTTTTTGCAAACTACAAATACAGCCACCAAACTAAAATCCTTAAATTTTAGATCCTTGCTAAAACCCTCAAACCTCAAAATCATTTTTATTATTTAGGGTTCCTCTAACAATAATTCTATTTTTAGAAAGTTCAATTTCTGAAGGTCATTTTCAAATAAGCTTGAACATTAGTTACGCAAGAGTACGACTGGCAATCTGGCTTTTGTCCTGATTGATGATATAATATAATACAAAATCCTTTTTGCTAACAGCTAATAAGAAAGATACTTTTCTTAATAAGTGAATGTTTATTCACTTATTTGAGCTCTTAAGTTTTCACCTAGAAAATTAAATGAGTCCTCTGCAGGTGAAGAAGTTAGGTTTTGATAGAGACATACAAGTTGATGGAACCAATGCCATGCATTATTTGATTACTAATAAATATCTTTAAATAAAGCAACGTGGACACTCGGTTTCAAGTGGGATTGTTAGAGAAGCATCCATCACTATTATGTGGACCTCAAACCCGCTTTAAAAAATTTTGGAAAGAACTTGGATATATGCAATACAACTTTCAAATCTTATCTACTAGTTCTTTCTTATATACAATTGCATACTAGGGCATAGAAAGCAATAAGGGTGCGAGCTTGGATTTTGATTTCTGATTCATTTTCCTTTAACTAGATTCGTACTAAACCTAATCCGCTTAATGCGAACTCTCGACTAAGAATTAAAGGTAATTTCTAATTTTGAAATATGTTTTGGAGTCGTCACCTGACTAAAGCCAGAAAAAATTAAATTAGGACCACGTGGTAAGTTGAATCCCAATTTAGCTACTGATCTGCTAAAAAATTATCTTTTAAAAAAATAACTAGAATTCATGATTTCGGCAGCTATCTTATTAAACTCTAAACGACTACCACATTTAACTTTTTAATTATAAATTTTCTCTAAAATATCACAAAATTGTATTCCTATATGATATTTACCAAAAAAAAAAAAGATCAATTTCATCAATATTTGTAAATCAGTCAATTTTATTGAATTTTACAAAGAAGGCAACTAATTTACATGCAATTAGTAATTACAACATAATATCAATTTAGCCTTTTACAATTCAATATACCTTAACTAAATAAACTGCATTTTTTCAATAAATGTATGAATATATATTGACAATAAAGAATAATATTGAAGAGAACGTGGCAATTACCGAAAGTCCACTAGAGTCCTTCAAACTTGAAATATTTATAGTTAGTCAAAACAACTAAATAATAAATTCCTATAAAAATACAAAAAGAAAACAAGTTAGTAAATATTATTAAAGAATATAAAAAAATAACCAAAATACAAAATGTTATGAATCGTATGATTAAATATGAAAATGCAAATGTATGAAAAAATAATTTTTTACATTTTTTATGTGGTTGCCCCACAGGTGCTTATGTATCCGCTATGCCGGAATCAAACCGCGGTAGTTCGTTTTTATTTTATAAAACTTTAGTGTGTTGATAGATGTTAAATCTCTAAAATTTTTCGAGTTTACATTCTTTGCCACATTAATTTTTCAAGAAAAATTCCTAGATGTCTAATTTTAAGTTCAATTTTGGAAATTCTAATGCAAGATCTTAATTTGAAAAATACCAGTTATATGATTTTTATTTATTTGTGAAAACCATCCAAGTGATAAAAGGCTTTTTATGCAATACAATTTAACGAGTCGGATTAAGGGGAAAGATACATCTCTTTTGTAAAAAAGATGAATCTTGTTATATAAGAAAATGATAATACAGCCTTAAAAGCCAACATGCTAAATCGTGTAATCTTATAATATCACTGATGATTTCATGAAAATCAATCGAGGGGCATTAATGATCACAAACATACAAATACCAACACGATACATTTAATCTGTGCAGATAAGGAGTTTAATGTAAAATCATTAACTATATTAATATCACAGATATGTTATCTTGCCAATTAACATGTCAGCAATCTACGGTACAGGGATAAATCAAAGACTTTTAGTTCTTTTCCTATTCAACTTTTAGTTTCTTAAGCAGACCATCAAAACAAGTAAACAACATTACCAAACTAAAAGAACATGAGAGAGATTAGAACAGCAGATTGGCTTGGACCAGAAAGAAACATGCGAGTTCGAGCAGCATGAAAAGCTTATTCAAATCGATCACGCCGTCAAGTGCACGAAGCCATAATTGTCATCTTCCCTGATACAAACACATGCAAGCAAACACCGATGGTGGAAGTCCCAATTAGCACAAGTGGTGATGGTGGATGTGCTAGTGATGTGTCCTAGGCCATATATAACTATTTAATTATCTATTGATCTTAATAAGATTAAGAAATAAATATAATCGTTATTTTATAAGAAGTGTGTCATTTGAAATTCTTAATAATTTATGCGTGTCTTTGGAATTCCTAATAACCTTTGAGATCCCTAATAAGATTAGGACAGTTGATATGATGCAATTTCTTATAAATAGAACACAGTAATCTCCCCTAGGGTTTTAAGAGATGCTTGTCGTCACATTAGAATTACAAAGACACTTTGTACCCTACTAAGAGAGATTCCCAAATATTAGGAATTGTTCCTTTGTGCTAGCACACATACAAAGATCTGATTGGAAATTCATTCGCGTGGATACAGTAAAGGACGGTGTTTGTATTTGCAACATCTCAAGATCCAAATTTCTAGAATTTTAAAGCATCAAAAAGGTAACTCTATCTGCTTTAATTTGATTGAATCGCATGGATCTAAAATTGGAATTTAGGGTTCGTATTTTTATGAAAAATATACATATTTTTGATGTGTTTTGATCCTTAAATTCCAACAATGGTATCAGAGCCACTTGTGATTTCAATCAAATTCCTTTTCGTATGATATATGTATGTTGATATGTATGATCTGTCGAAAAGATTTGTGTAGATAAGATCTGTGTATGTTTATGTTGATCAGTTTGTGTCCGTTTTTTCTTACATGGGTTATCTGTTTGAGCATACGTCTAATCTTGCGGACGAGAATTGGATGTTAGATTTGAGCAGCATGTCATGAACAGCACGTCCGACACTTTGCAGTCATGAATTGGGTTTGTCCGCATAGCATGAATTGGATGAATAGGGCATCTCGAATTAGATCCATTTGCGCGTTTGGATTTATGCGATGATGGCATTGGATCTGTTTGCGCGCATCCGAATTGGTCTGTTCATGCATCTGTTTCATTCATACGTCCGCATGATCTGCATCTGAATTACGAGTCATTTTGCTCATGAGAGGATTAGATTCACATCCAATTCTTATAAGATCCACATCCTTTATGTGGATTAGATCCGCGTTTGTCTTGTGCTTCCATTCTGGTTTTGAGAATAGCGTCTGTTCTTCCTATATGATATTTTGATCGGATTAGATCCGCATCTATATTGGACGTCCAAAACAGCAACAATATTTCCACATGCGCAAGCAGATTGGATTTGTTTTATTCTTTTGATTTGCGTTTAATAAAAAAAAATTGTACAGCAGATTCTTGGGGTCTTTTATATATATGATATGGTTCAATCGTTGAATAGATCTAAGTTGTTTAAAACAAATTGTTCAATTGTTGAAAAGTTTTTAAGTTTTAAGAAAGAATTTCATGGAAGTTTCAAAAACAATTTTAAGCGGTTTTGAAAAAGGGAGTTTCAATTTTTCAAAAGGATTTCCTTTGCCCAGATTTACATTTTCATCTAGGTTTTAGGGGCGCTGTCCCCTTGACCCCTGCCCGCTAACCGGCTAGTAGGACCGCCGCAAGGGGACTAGTCCCTTTGACCCCTGCAAAGTGCATGTCTTAACTCTATAAGTACTAATTAATATACTTAACATAAAATACTCTTTTGAAGTGTTTATAAGTTTTATGTATGTTTATTATGTGTGCTTATTTGGCATATATGGTGCATAGCATGCCCTAAGACCTATGTGATTGGCAGGTTTTATCCATTTTCTTTTAATGAGTTGTAATTTTATATATATGGCCTGCGTGTCATTTTTATTTTATTGTAATTTAGTTTTGTGCTAAGTAGTAGTAGGAATCTCTTTGTATCTTTTCATTATTGTAATGAAGACATGAAGATGTCATGAAGACTTTTCTTAATCCATGGAGATGGAAGAATGAGAACCATCATGAAGATACAAGGACTTTACAGCCTAGATCCATGCTGATGGAAGAATGAGAACCATCATGAAGATACAAGGACTTTACAGCCTAGATCCATGCTGATGGATCTTCGCCTTAGGTTTGGACTATTGATCTTCATATTGGCTTATGATAATCAATATAGATTAAGAGCCATGCTATGACAAAATTTATTTTCTTAAGCATGTTATATCATATATGATGATATGTGTAAATGTATGTGATACCATGTTTAAAACCTAGCATGCTTAATTTCAATCAAATATGAAAGCAATATGACATATCACCTTTTAAAATCCCTCACATAATAGTAAGTCATAAAATGCCTTCCATAGTTCGACACTTGTCAAGGCTTAGATCGTCCAATTGTAGTTTTGCCAAAGCAGGATGCAATAGACTATCAGTCAGACAAGGTGAATAATACTGTTATTCACATGTCGTAATGGTTAGACTTAAATAGGCCATCAAAACGGATTTGGGCCTATAGCATTGAATGAGATTAGTAGGCCAGGACATGTGATGTCAATCCCATAATAAAAGTTACATATGATGTAATTGGAAAGGGTTTCCTACCTAAATAACTGAATTTTGAGCATCATGCCAAAACTGACTCAATATTTGGTAAAATATGGACCTTATTCCACTAAGAAACTTTGTTATTAAAATGATTTCCAAATTAATATTTGAGGGTCATTAATTTGATAAAATAGTGGAAGCATGTAAAATGGCTTATATAAGGGTAATTAACTTTGCATACCTCTGTATATGGATTATGGCAACGAACAATGCAACCTTGCAATCAATTCATGAAAAAGAAAAACTGAATACCATAAACTTCTTTGATTGGCACCAAAACTTAAGAATTGTTCTTAACTATGAAAGGAAGTTATATGTTATTGATCAACCAATCCCTAATGAACCTACTGCCGATGCTCCAAGAGTTGAAAAGAATGCCTATAATAAGCATAAAGAAGACTTTTTGGATGTGACTTCCATCATACTTGCCACCATGAATCCTGAGCTTTAGAAGCAAATGGAAGACATGGAGGCATATGATATGAGCGTATACCTTAAAGAAATGGTTCAAAAGGGATAGGGCAAAAGCGGAAAGCTAATGGCAGGGAAAAGGGCAAAGCAAAAGGTCAGACCAAAGCTAAGAGGCCCAAAACCTAACCCAACGCTAAACCACCAAAGGAAGTGATTTGCTTCTTCTACAATAAACCAGGTCATTAGAAGAGGAATCGCAAGCTATACTTAGAGGATCTGAAAAAGAAGAAAGGTAGTGAGACTACTTCTTCAGGTATTTATGTTATATAGGTCAATTTACCTACTTCTACATCATTGGTATTAGATATTAGATGTGGCTCTTACATTTGTGTAAATGTGCAGGGTCTCAGGCAAAGTAAAAAATTAGAAAAAGGCGAAGTGGACCTACGTGTGGCTAATGAAGCAAAAGTTGTTGCATTAGCTGTAGGAAATTTTGAATTAACTTTACCTTATGGACTTATTTTAATTTTAAGTAACTGTTACTATGTGCCTGCTATAAGCAACAATATTATTTCAGTTGCATGTTTGGATAAGGATGGTTTTAGATTTGTTATTGAGAATAATACAATCTCTATTCATCATGGAGACATCTTTTATAGATTTGCTCATTTAATGAATGGTCTCTATGTTCTAAACTTTGATGAACTTGATAATAAGTCCATTTATAATATAAATACCAAAAGATTCAAATCTAACAATTTGAATATGACTTTCTTCTATCATTGTCTTTTGGGACACATTAATGACAAATGCATGTCAAAGCTTCATCAATATGAGTTTTTATTTTTTTTTAGATTCATTTGATTTTAAATCATGCGAATCTTGTTTGATGGGTAAAATGACGAAGGCTCCTTTTACTGGACAAAGTGAGAGAGCTATTGACTTGTTAGGCCTCATACATACAGATATATGTGGACCATTGAGTTCACCTTCTACAAGAGGTTATTTGTACTTCATTACTTTTACTGATGACTTTAGTAGGTATGGATATGTGTACCTAATGAAGCATAAGTCTGAATCTTTTGAAAAGTTCAAAATCTTCAAAAATGAAGTACAAATCAACTTGGTAAAAATATTAAAACACTTCGATTAGATCGAGTGGTGAATATTTAAGCCAAGATTTTTCTAACTATCTTAGGGATTATGAGATAATCTCACAACTAACTCCTCCAGGAACACCACAATGGAATGGTGTTTCTGAAGGAGAAAGCGAACCTTATTAGATATGGTTCGATCAATTATGAGTCAGATAGATCTCCCAATATCCTTCTGAGGGTATGCCCTAGAAACTACTGTGTTTATATTGAACGGAGTTCCATTAAAATCAGTTGAATATACAACATATGAGTTATGGAATGGGAAACATCTTAGTTTATCTTTTCTAAAAATATGGGGTCGTGATGCAAATGTCAAATGTCAAGTGTTAGAAAAATTGGCACCCAAATCTGATAAATGCTTGTTTGTGGGATATCCAAAAGAGACAACAAGATATTAATTCTATTATAGATATGAGAACAAAGTGTTTGTTGCTCGTAATGGTCACTTTTTAGAAAGAGAGTTTGTCTCTAAAGGAACCAGTGAGAGTAAAATACAACTTAAAGAAGTTCGAGCACCACAAACTGATACAGCACCCATGATGGACGTTCAATCAGACTCACAAATAGTTGCTGAGCCTGATCTACTAGCTGCTCGCGTAAGTCTGGTAGGATTCGTCATAAGCCTGAGAGATATGGATTTCTCATCACTGACAATCATGATGTAATGCTCATAGATCAAGATGAGCTTACATCTTACCAAGAAGCCATAAAGGGCACTAACTTTGAGAAATGGTTAATAGCCAAGAAATAAAAAATGCAACCCATGTATGATAATCAAGTTTGGACTTTGATTGATCCACTTGATAGAGTCAAAACCATTGGGTATAGATGGGTTTTCAAGAAGAAAACTGACATGGATGGTAACATACATACCTACAAAGCACAACTAGTTGCAAAAGGTTTTAAACAAACTCATGGTATAAACTATGACGAAACTTTTTCACCTGTAGTCATGCTTAAGTCTGTTAGAATTCTTCTTGCTATAGCTGCATATTATGACTATGAGATATGGCAAATGGATGTCAAAGCAGCCTTTTTGAATGGAAACCTTATTGAGGATGTGTACATGACACAACTTGAGGGTTTTGATAGTATGGGGAATTCACATAAGGTTTATAAGCTTCAAAGATCCATTTATGGATTGAAGCAAGCATCTTGGAGTTGGAATCTTCGTTTTGATGAAGCAATCAAACAGTTTGATTTCTTTCAAAATGAAGATGAACCTTGTGTTTACAAGAAAGTTAGTGGGAGTGCAATAGTTTTCTTGGTGCTTTATGTAGATGACATACTGCCTATGGGAAACTATATTCCTACATTACAAAATGACAAAACATTGTTAGGAAATTGTATCTCAATGAAGGACTTAGGTGAAGCTGCCTATATTCTAGGCATCAAGATCTATAGAGATAGATCTAGAAGGACCATTAACTTAAGTCAGAGTGCATACATTGACAAAGTGCTAAAAAGATTTAGTATGAAAAATTTTAAGAGAAGATTTCTCCCAATGTCACATGGAATTAAATTGAGTAAGACTCACGGCTCGTTCACTTCATTGAATGAATAAGGCTATAATGGAATTCTTATTATAGAGGAATGGAATAGAGTTGTAATAGAATTTTTCTTTATTTATTTTTATTTAAATGGTGGTATTTTGAAAAAAAGACAGTTCCAGTATTGAATTGGTATTCATAGGTTTGAATAAAGAATGACTATTCATTGTTTTGTGTAATAGGGATTCATTATAGAATCGCTATTCGGTGAACTAAATGGCGTAATAGCAATTCATAAGGAATAAAAGGCCGTAACAGAATTGCAATTACAACGAAGTGAACGAGCAGTCAATGTCTTGCTTTGAAGGACGAATGTGAACACATGAGTAGGATTCCATATGCTTTTGCTATTGGTTCCATCATGTATTCCATGTTATGCACTCGACTCGATGTCACTTATGCATTAAGCATCACTAGTAGGTATCAGTCAGATCCATGTGAGAGTCACTGGATAGCATTATAAAACATTCTAAAGTACTTGAGAAGGACTAAAGATGTCTTTTTAACATATGGAGGATAAGAAACTGATCTTATGGTAAATGGTTACATAGATGCCAGTTTCAAGTTCGATTCACATGATTTCCGATCGCAATCAGGTTATGTATTTTGTTTGAATGGAGGTGTTGTAAGCTAGAAGGGTTCCAAATAGGACACTGTTGCAAATTCTATCATAGAGGTAGAGTATATAGTAGCATCAGATGCAGCTAAGGAAGCAGTTTGGATCAAGAAGTTCATTACTTCTTTTGGAGTTGTTCCTAGCATTTTAGATCTAATGGACCTATATTGTGATAACAATGGGGCCATTGCACAGGCTAAGGAAACAAGATCACACCTGTGATCCAAACACATACTCAGAAGTTATCATCTCATTCGAGGGATCATCAATAGAGGAGATGTTAAGATATGTAGAGTACATACAGATGACAATGTAGCTGATCCATTGACTAAGCCTCTTCCCAATCTAAGCATGATAGTCATACTAGACTATTAGGGGTTAAACTAATGGATTCTATGTCATTTGAATGATTATTATCTTTATAATACAATTCATTTTCTTTATCAAAGTTATTATTGGCCTTGTTGCTTTGATAAAAATTTATTCCTTCAATAAATTTGTTATTTCTTATGTTATTAAAGTATGTGGCTTTAATAATAAAACCATAAGGTTAGAAATGATTTTATTCTAAATTATCCCTAGTCGTTCATTATATGGAATGATAATGAATTAAGACTAGTATGTTGGCTGGATGATGATCATGTTTTACTGATCATGGATATGAGATATCAATTTAGTACATGAATACATATAAGAGTATATTGTATTGGAATGACCGAATATGAGAATGCTATATGGATCAATGCGATAAGTAATTCTCATTTGCAGTGTTGTTTAGTATTTAGACCTGAAATCACCATGGATTCCAACATGAGGAATATTGTGTTTTGACTCAATCAAATATCTTTAACAGGATAATTATAAATATTGAGATTAGGCATAATATAAATCATGTAAAGGAAGTTGAGTGATTAAGATGGGATCTGTTCCTCTCATTAATTAGAGAGTGATATCTTTTGGGCCTCTTGATGAGTAAGACTGAGAAATGTATAGCCATGCTCGAATGAATTGATAAGGAGTTATCAATATCATTTGATTAAGTCAATCATACTCTAGAATCAAGAAATATGTGATTAAACAATATAAGAGTGTTTTGATCCACACCATATATTTAATTATAAGATATCGTGTAACAAAAGGATTAAATAACTGATTGTTAATAGGTAAAGTCGGATCACCAATCTTCACTTAATTTGGGTAGGCATAATGTCTTACTAAAGACCAATTATGTCTTGTAGTCTAAAAGGTGTTTTAGGCAACTGCCAATATTAAGTGAACCTACATGTCACACACAAAGAATGAATCAATCGGATCATGGGTTATTTTAATAAGCCAATAGGGATTATCTAGGCATAGTGCAAGTGGGAGATTGCTAATGATGTACCCAAGGCCATATGTATACTATTTAATTATCTATTAATCTTAATAATAATTAAATTAATAAATAATTATTAATTACAATCGTTATTTTATAAGAAGTGTCTTTTGGAATTGCTAATAACCTTTGAGATCGCTAATAAGATTAAGGCAGTTGACTATGACACAATTCCTTATAAATAGAATACAGTAATCTCCCCTAGGGTTTTTAAGAGACGATTTGTAAACCCCTAAATTTTTGGAATCAGTTTGGCTTAAAACCCTAATATGAAAGTCAACCGAAACCCTAACGTCAACAAAACCCTAGTTAGATGTAATAGCTTAAATCCGACAATCCTAAATAAGCAACCTGGAGAAAGTTAGTAAGATTTTAGTATGTAGAATAGTGCGTAATTACCTAAGAAAGCTTAAAAAGATCAGATTAGTAAAACCACGAATCGTTTTGAACCCGATCGGACACAGTTCTTGAAAAATGTGTCCCAAGGTTCGGAATAGTAAAAATATTCTAAATATACAAACTCATAAAAATATAAGGATTTCAAAAATATCAGTTTTATAATTTTTCGATAAGTAAAAATAACAGATATCGCAATTATACATGTATTTTCTTACTACTAGTACTTTATTAGTCATATCTACTTTACGTTACACTATTTACTACTATTCTACACTATTCTTTTCTCTTTACTTTGTCTTACACCTACTCTTACAAACACTATAACCTATAACCTTTACTTTTTACCTTTCCTATAACTTTATTTCACATTTACCTTACTTAAATTACATTTATTTAACAAAAATACAAAATAAAACACTCTCTCTCCCTATCAATTTGTTATATTTTATCTTTAATTAAAGTACACAAAAATTCACTCCTCATTTCCTATAAATACCCCCCTTATTTTTCACTTCTTTCACACAATTACTACTCATAAATTCTGTACAAAAACTCTATCAAATTCTCCTCTCAAAAATCTCTCCAAATATCCTCCCAAAACTCTCTCAAAATAATCTCAACCACTTTCTACCTACACAAAACTCATAACCACATAACATTCCAAAAGTCTTCTTTAGGTAAACTTTTTTTTTATAATTTCTTCTTCTTATGTCATGTAACTTTACATGACCATGGTGTAAGTTTTCAAAAACTAAGTGTTATGGAAGCTACACTATGTTCATGTATTGTTCTTGTTCATGGAAATCTATTTATATTTATGTTGTTATTTTGTTCATATTATTATTATTATATCTAAGTATTGTTATGTATATATATATATATATATATTTCTTTAGAGCATATAAGCTCACTTGCAATTTATTTATTTCCATGCAAAGTAATTTATTTATTTCTTTCATTGCAATTTATTTATTTCTTGCTATTTTAAGACTAGTCTCTAGTCTTAGACTTGTCCTCATTAAGTCAAAATAAATTTTTTCTTTCTTTCATTTTATTTTTCTTTTGGACTAGTCTACTGATAAACCAAATTTATTCCTAAATTATAAGTGCTTAATTATATTTTAATAATCATTTTATTTATTAATATTATGAATTTTGCACTTAAAATTATTTAATTTAGCTTTCAGGATATTAATGGAGAAAATTTATAAAAGAAAGCAAAACGGGTCAAGAATACAAAGATGGAAGACCAAAAGTGTTCAAATAGCAAGGAAAAGATACATCAGAAGGACACACCAGAAAGACACACCCTGTCAATTCACACTGTCTTTTGAAGAGGAGTGCAGGAGGGACAACACCTATTGAAACGTCCTGTCTTTTTGCTCTGTCTTTTTGACAGAATTTTTATCCTTAAAAGACACGATTTTTACGAAGGATGGTGACTTCTTGCTTCTTAAAAACACAATGGTTGGGCATTATAAAGAGACCATTTGGGAGCCAAAAGACCCGTAGCTTCATGAAGTATTACAACTCTTCTACCTCAAAATTTCTTTATAAATTGAAGAGAGGGAGAGAATCACGACACACACACACCATACCATACAAGCAGAACGCAATATCAGAATAGAAAGAGAGAGATTCAAGAGAAGAAACACAACGAAGGGCAAGATTCTTGAAGACCCATTTACAACAACAAGTCAAGATTACTTGGAGGAAAGAATCGCAAGATTTAGCTTCATTTCTCAAAGGGTGATATCATGATTTCTACTTCTTTTGTCAGATTTCACTTGTTATCATCTATGACTATGTTTGAGTAAATTTGTATAATCTGGGTTTTTGTTTATTTCCAACGTTATTATGTGTAGAAATTGACTCATAATGAAGGATTGAAGTATTTTTGTTCAATTTCATGTTCTTACATATGTTTAACTTTGTATTTCCGGAGTACAACGTTAATTTTGATTTTCATTTTAGTTAACCGAAAGGTTACTTTCATGATTAGATTTATGAAATTGGTGAGATTCGTTTGTAATTCTAGACATAGAATTACAAGAATTTTCTGTGAATAATAAATTAGAAGGAGTCATGATCTTCATACAAACTTGAGTTTCTATTAATTTAGAAGACATTCTAATTGATTAGCTTAAGTTTAGATAAATAGATAAATTTGAAAGAATTATCTGTTTAATTGAGGAACTCTACAGCTTAAAGAATTCAATCCAAAATTCAGAATTGAGTACCAATGATTCATATAATAATTAGGAAGTAAATGAAATCTAGGTTGTCAATCTTGATTGAATCTTGTTCATAGTTAGAATTTGTTTATTTATTTTGTTCTACATAATAATAATTAATCAATAGAAAATTAGTATAAAATCAATCAAGTTAATTAGTTAGATAGTAAAAATTAAAGTAATTACTAGTATTTACTTATTCCCTGAGGACGATTCCGATTTAATTCCTATACTACATGATAGGTACTCTGCCTTTGTGTGAACTTTAGAATTAATAGGATTTACAAATTATAAACTTAGTGTTTTCACACAACCAAGTTTTTGGCAACGTTGCCGGGGAATCTCTAGACATAGGCTGAGTTGTCCTTGGAGGATCAGGAGCTCGCCTAAGAACAGGGCATTGTAAAGATGAATTTTTTCTTGCCACCTGTTTCTGTCTCATTCTAAAGTTCAAACAATAAATGGAATCACAATTGAGATATATCATTCAGAAAATCCAATCCATAATTGACTATTATTAGATGACTAACACAGAAAAAAAATCCATCACATTCTTGTTCCTTAAAATAGAAAATTTAAACCAATTCACTTCATTCTCAATTCTCAGATTGCTTCCTATTTATATTAGCCTCAATGAATCAAATAAACTCATTTCTCATAGTCTTCAAATAAGAATCCAATTAACCAAAAATTTCATACAATTTGAAACATAAAGCTCAATTAATAACCATAAACTTTTCAATGAAATTTTCATGTCCTAAATCCTATTTCCAAACTTAGAATTCCCTTCAAGAACCTTAATTCCATCTATCCAAAATAGTTCAAGCATGTAGAACAATATAAACCACCAATTAAGACCTCTTATATAATAAATATACTCTTGGAACATAGGGTATATAGCAATCTCGCCCATGTACAAATCTACAGAATTTTCATAAACAACAAATATCATTCAAAGTTGCAATTTTTTTTTTTTTCAAATGGAGCTTCACGCACAACTAGAAAAATTCCAGCAAATTTGCGCAATTAACTATCCCAAAGTTCAACAATTCATACATGTCTCCATCATCCACACTTTTTCTACATACTTCAAATATCATTCATCTTCTCAAACAACTCAAGGATCAATGCCCCAAAAAAAAAAAAAAAAATTCTGCAGAAAAATTAAAAAAAACGCGCAATAAACACGCCAAGAACAGCCCCAATTTTCTCATCTAGCTTTCTCCCAAAACTTGAAACATATCTCATACAAACCTATCATCTCAAGATCAATAACCCCCCAAATTTCAGCAACCAAACATTCCTCCAACCACATTTGAAACGAAATCAAAAATCCACCCACAACACGCCTATGAACCCACGAAATTTTCAGAACATAACAACCCCAAAATAATTCATAACTAGTGTTTAGATGAGATAAAAACTCCTATAATTTGTTCAAACTAATCATCAACAACAATAGCTATGAGTTATAGTTACATGCAAGATAGAAAATTAACCCTAAGTTCTTGAGGAAGTTATTTTCATGGATATAGGTAGAAGGAAAAGATAGAAATGATTTAGAAAGTTTGGATTACTTACTTGAATTCTTGATTTTGATGGTTAAATGAGTGGAATTTTTGAGAGTATATGGAGTGGTGTTCGTGCCCTAGAGAGAAAGAAGGAAGCCCTCTCTTTGTTTTTTTTAAAAAAAATTGAAGTTATTGAATGAATGAACTCCCCTGCTTGTGCCTTAAAATCACGAATTTGGGCAGTAAGGGACACGGCTTTGGGACTTGCCGTGTCCCTATGTTTTGTCCTTAAATTTTTTTTTTTTTTTAACAAATATGGGCAGTAGGGGACACGGCCTTGGGACTTGCCGTGTCCCTATGTGTTGTCCTCCTTGCTGGCGTGAAGTAAAAGTTTGGGCAGTAGGGGACACGCCATGGGACTTGCCGTGTCCCTTTGTGCTGTCCTTCAAATTTTTTTTTTCAAGGACTTTTGAAACAACAATACACATTCAGTACAAGTTATTTTACAAAATTTTTCAAATTTTTTTTTAAATATATTGAACAATAGGAGACACGGCCAATTGACAGGCCGTGTCTTTGTATGCTGTCATTTTAAATGAAAAACACAGTATTATCCACAGCAAGGGACACGCCCAACTGACTGGCTGTGTCAATATGTGTTGTCCTAGAGTACTTAATCAACACAATACAATTTATTCCCTTAAAGTTCCATTTCAGATCAAGATTAAATTACCATTAACTATCTAAAATTGATGAAATCATGATATGAACAAGAAAACCATGGGTTGCCTCCCATGAAGCGCTTTTGGTTATCGTCGTTGGCTCGACGTTCTTACCACCTTTTTATCAGCTATTGAGTGCATGGAGCCGGAACTTCTCTCGTCCTTCTTGAGTTGAATCCACTCCTTGGTAAAGCTTTAAACGCTGTCCATTAACCTTGAATGTTCCACTTAGGAGGAGTAAATACTTTTACCTCAGATGGTTGTTTCTTTTCTTGTGGAACTGTCTCATCCATTGTATTTGGAATTGATTCTCTTTCTGGTTCCTTTCTTTTTCTGGATTCCAACTCCTTTCCACTTCTCAAAGTAATGGCCTTTGCTTGTTCCTTGGGGTTCTCCTCAGTATTACTAGGGAGTGAACCATGCTGTCTTTCAGATAACATTTTAGCAAGTTGCCCAATCTGATTTTCCAGATTATGAATAGAGGCTTCTTGGTTCCGGTGACGAGCTTCTGAATTTTGGTGGCGAGTTTCAGTGTTTTGGATAAGTTGTGTCATAAGTTTCTTCCAAACTAGGCTTCTTTTCTTGTGGAGGTGGTGGTAATTGAGGAAGTTGTTGTGGTGGTGGTAATTGTGGCTTTTGATAACTAGATGAAAAATTTGAAAAATTTGGTCTTTGCACATTTTGATTATTGGCATAGGAGAAATTTGGATGATTTCTCCATCCTGGGTTATAGGTTTGACTATATGGATTGTTTTGATATCTTCCTTGATTTCCTAAATAGTCAACTTGCTCATGATCTCCCAGATAATAAGTTTCCTCACAGAAATTTCCATGGTGTGCTTGTAGTGCTTCAGATTTGGAACTTTTTGCTTCCATCACCTGTTTACTCAAAGCATCCATTTTAGCAAGAATAGCAGTCATCATATCAATTTCATACTTACCTGCTACCTTTTGCTTTCCTTTGTTGTTACCCCACAAATAGTTGTTTTTCGCCATATCCTCAAATAATTTCAATGAATCCTCGGGTGTCTTTGAATTCAATGTACCACCTGCTGCAGCATCTACTAATTGACGAGTTGCTGTATTAAGACCATTGTAGAAAGTCTGGACTTGCATCCAATTGGGTAGTTGATGATGAGGACATTTTCTTAATAAATCTTTCCACCTCTGCCAAGCGTCATATAAAGTCTCATCATCCTGTTGGCTAAATGATGAAATATCATTTCTCAATTTGGCAGTTTTGGAAGGTGGAAAATAATTATCAAGAAATTGTTCAACCATATTTTTCCATGTTGTTATAGCTCCTGGCCCCAATGATGTCAACCACTGTTTGGCTCTTCCTCTCAAAGAAAAAGGAAAAAGACGCAACCTTATTGCATCATCAGTCACTCCATTATTCTTGAATGTCTCACAGATTTCCAAGAATGTTTGAATATGAGCATGTGGATCTTCGTCAGGTAGACCATCAAACTGGCAATACTGCTGCAACATTTGAATTACCACACTCTTAATTTCAAAATTATTTGCTGCTATGGGTGGTTTCACAACAGTTGGACCAGTACCCTCAAGAGTAGGTCTGGCATAATCCATATTAGTTTTGGGAACTTCTTCATTGGTATCAGCCATGAGTGGATCTCTTACTTCTGGAACTTCTTCTTCAAAGACCAATTCTCTAGCAACGCTCCTTAATCTTCTATGGAAAGTTCTGTCTATTTCGGGATCTTGATCAAGAAGTCTGGAAAGTGAACTTCGTGTCATGCAATGCACTTTAACAAAAATTGAAGTTAAATTCCTTCAAGTTATGAGTGATGAAGAAAAATAATTTATTATACAAAGAAAAGTTAAATTAGTAAAAACGAAGTTTTCCTAATATTACTCGATTCCCCGGCAACGGCGCAAAAACTTGGTTGTGTGAAAACACTAAGTTTATAATTTGTAAATCCTATTAATTCTAATTTCACACAAAGGCAGAGTACCTATCATGTAGTAGGAATTAAATCGGAATCGTCCTCAGGGAATAAGTAAATACTAGTAATTACTTTAATTTTTACTATCTAACTAATTAACTTGATTGATTTTATACTAATTTTCTATTGATTAATTATTATTATGTAGAACAAAATAAATAAACAAATTCTAACTATGAACAAGATTCAATCAAGATTGACAACCTAGATTTCATTTACTTCCTAATTATTATATGAATCATTGGTACTCAATTCTGAATTTTGGATTGAATTCTTTAAGCTGTAGAGTTCCTCAATTAAACAGATAATTCTTTCAAATTTATCTATTTATCTAAACTTAAGCTAATCAATTAGAATGTCTTCTAAATTAATAGAAACTCAAGTTTGTATGAAGATCATGACTCCTTCTAATTTATTATTCACAGAAAATTCTTGTAATTCTATGTCTAGAATTACAAACGAATCTCACCAATTTCATAAATCTAATCATGAAAGTAACCTTTCGGTTAACTAAAATGAAAATCAAAATTAACGTTGTACTCCGGAAATACAAAGTTAAACATATGTAAGAACATGAAATTGAACAAAAATACTTCAATCCTTCATTATGAGTCAATTTCTACACATAATAACGTTGGAAATAAACAAAACCCAGATTATACAAATTTACTCAAACATAGTCATAGATGATAACAAGTGAAATCTGACAAAAGAAGTAGAAATCATGATATCACCCTTTGAGAAATGAAGCTAAATCTTGCGATTCTTTCCTCCGAGTAATCTTGACTTGTTGTTGTAAATGGGTCTTCAAGAATCTTGCCCTTCGTTGTGTTTCTTCTCTTGAATCTCTCTCTTTCTATTCTGATATTGCGTTCTGCTTGTATGGTATGGTGTGTGTGTGTCGTGATTCTCTCCCCTCTCTTCAATTTATAAAGAAATTTTGAGGTAGAAGAGTTGTAATACTTCATGAAGCTACGGGTCTTTTGGCTCCCAAATGGTCTCTTTGTAATGCCCAACCATTGTGTTTTTAAGAAGCAAGAAGTCACCATCCTTCGTAAAAATCGTGTCTTTTAAGGATAAAAATTCTGTCAAAAAGACAGAGCAAAAAGACAGGACGTTTCAATATGTGTTGTCCCTCCTGCACTCCTCTTCAAAAGACAGTGTGAATTGACAGGGTGTGTCTTTCTGGTGTGTCCTTCTGATGTATCTTTTCCTTGCTATTTTGAACACTTTTGGTCTTCCATCTTTGTATTCTTGACCCGTTTTGCTTTCTTTTATAAATTTTCTCCATTAATATCCTGAAAGCTAAATTAAATAATTTTAAGTGCAAAATTCATAATATTAATAAATAAAATGATTATTAAAATATAATTAAGAACTTATAATTTAGGAATAAATTTGGTTTATCATCTACTTCTTACTCCCGGGAGCCTTGAAGAAGCTAAGACTCCCAATACTTAACTTTATTTTTTATTTTTGCTTGCTATTATTTCTCATAAATCATGCCATTAAAATTGTTGTCTAAATTTTTCAAGCTCTAAAAATATTTGATAAAAAGGAAATTTTATCACTTAGGAATAAGTTTATATGAAATATAAAATCTATGGTTTAACAAAAATAAAGTCATTCCTTTCCAAGTTATAAGAAGAACACACTACAATTTTAGAAACTACTTTTGTTTTGAAAAGCTTTTTAAATCATTTCTATATCACTTTGTTTCTCAAAAATAAAATGATTTTTAATACAAAAATGATTTCTATGAAAACATAATATAAAGGATACCTTATGAGAAAAGGAATAAGAATTTTCAAATTAAGTTCTTTTCAAACAAATGGTCAAAGAAAAATTGTATAGAAAATAAATAGAAAAAAAAAAAAGCACTAATATAGAGAACTTAAAAAGGAGAAAATTTCTTTTCACAAAGTTATCTAGGAAAAATAATAAGGAAAACATAAAGTATCATTTGAAAACAAAAGAAGCAAAATATTTATTTCAAAAGATTTAAAAAATAGATTTCTTGTAAATTATAAGTTTTCTAAACTCCTAATTGACATTGTTGTACTAAAGAAACATGATTGGACAACAAATACTTGAGCATGAATAAAATATGAGCTAAGTAGCTATAAAAAGAGAATTTTCAACTATATAGATAACTAAGTATTTATCAAACAAATCTTAAATGATTTAAAGTTTGAAACAAAATTATTTTTGATATAGAAAATTTGTGGTAAATCTGATCACAACTGTTTTGGGGCCTAAATGGTTTAGTTTGATAAAAATAGTATTAGAAATGGATAGATCTTTTCGAGTAGGTAGAAATCGGTAAATTGTACGCGCAATTCCGAGTTAAAATGACCAAGTTATGGCCATTTTAAATTAGAATTCTCCTTTATACGAACTTTGACTTCTCATGACATTGTTTTGTTAAGATTCAAGAAAATCATCAAGAAATACTCATTTTGGTGTTTTCTTTGACTAGGTGATTCCGAGGAAGGATACCTATACTTCGATGACTATTTTGATTAAGAGGATTGTGTGAGCGACTCATCCGTATAGAAGAATAGTCGACATGGCATCGTGAGTTTATTTCCGTAAAATGCTTTACTTGATTGTGCTTGTAATCTAGTAGCATTAGAATTAAGAAAAGACAAATGGATATGTATGTAAGATAATTTGTTGAAAGGATCCTAAGAATATCAAAGCTAGAATTGATTTAATGTTTATTTTAGTATAACACTTGATTTGTATGTGATTCTATGATCACCCTAAATTTGATAATAATGATGCTATGATATCATAAATAAATGGATTCATGCATACCATGAAGTGAGTCACATTGCACTGGGTTATTATCCTTGGGTGAGAAGGATTGTAGCTCAGGTTGAAAGCAACACTTGGCAGAGTGATCGAAAGCGATTGCTTGGCAACATGAAGGAAATGCTTGGCGGAAAGTCCGAAAGCAAGGCTCAATTCAAGTAGACTTCATATGCTTGACGATATTGATCGAAAGCATAAATCTTTTTAACTAAAACTACTTGTTTTGAGGTTACGTATCACCAAACCCTGAATGGAGGGCGTAAATCCATTCAACATATAGTTCCCGGAAAACTATATGCTTTGTTTGCCCACGTGTATGTTGCATTTCATATGATTGCCTAAACAACTTGTTTGAATTTCATTATAAGAATTCATTTATGGAAATAGTTCTCACTAAGCCTATTAGCTTATATCCTTATAGATATCTTTTGCAGTTCACATATCTGTGGTTGAGGCCACGTGGACCCTGTAGTCAGGTATTTTTCCCTTTTGGTTAAGGAATTTCAAGATGAAGTTTAGTGTAGGATAAGATGTAGAAATACTCTTGTAATAGATTTGTGACTAGGGGAAATGCTCCTAAGTTTTGTAAGATCATTGTTATGAATAAATGAATATTATGAATCATCTTTTCTTAATCTGTTATTATATCTTCTTACGCTTCATAATTCCATATATGGTCCTCTAAATTTGTGAAAGCACGCCTCATACTTAATATCAAAGCTTCTGGGAGTGGCTAAGGTTGTCATACTTAAGCTTTAATATTGAGTGTGGTAGACTGTTATGTTTATGGTACCCTTTGGGGTGTGACATGCTTGTCGTCACATTAGAATTACAGAGAAACTCTGTAACTCAAAAGTGAGAAACCTTACTAAGAGAGATTACCAAATATTAGGAATTGTTCCTTTGTGCTAGCACATATACAGAGATCTGATTGGAAATTCATTCATGTGGATACAATAGAGGGTGTTCGCATTTGCAACATCTCAAGATCCAAATTTCCAGAATTTTAAAACATAAAAAAGGTAACTCTATTTGCTTTAATTTGATTGAATCGCATGGATCTAAAATTGGGATTTTGGGTTTGTATTTTTACGAAAAATATACATATTCCGCTATGTTTTGATCCTTAAATTCCAACAGGATGGTGATTAGTCTCGTGTTCTGGGTTGGTGCGAAGATGGAGCGGTGGAGCAGCGCTTGATGGTGAGGGGTTCAACGTTGGTGAGCCAAGATGGGTTTGGACATTGATGGGTTGTGTGAGAAGTTTATGGTGGGGCCGGTACGAGATGCTAATTGCTTTGGTTTGTTCAGAGTTAGAGACTATTCTAGGTTGTTCGAAGATGGAGGCTATTATGGGTTTAAGCGAAAGGCTGGTGGTCCTAGGTTTGAGCGAGAGGACCGATGGTTCTGGGTTTGGGCAAGAGGACTGGTGGTCTTATGTCATGAGGATTGTGGGTTAAAAGGTCTAAGATGAAGTCCCCCTGCTCTTCCTTTTATAGAACAGATAAAAGATAAGTATGAAATCGTTCAAAGCATTGTTGATAAAGCCCAATCTTTGTATATGCATATCCAATTCTAATTTCAATGAGGATTTTAGATATATTTACATCAAACTGTTATCACAAATCCTAAGCACTTCGTAAACCCTCATTTTCTTAGCAAACCTGAGTTCGATTTTAGAAACCTTAAAATCGGAAACTGAGACCCTAAAATATCACCTCTGGACTAATCAGACCTGGAAACCCTATGTCTACTAAGTCCAAGAATGAAACCCCTAAACAATAGAAATGAGATAACTTCAAGATAAAACCCTAAATTGAAATGTCAACCGGAAACCCTAAGTCAACAAAACCTTAGGAAACCCTAGTGGTTTAGATCCAACAATCCTGTGTTCTCAATCAGATTGACTTGTATTAATATTAAAATGCTAAACAATATCAGATTAGTGGATTTTCGACCTATTTCGAGCCCGATTTGATACAAATCTTGAAAAGTGTGTCCCGGGGCTCGAGATATTAAATATATGATATTAGTACCATTAGATTCATAATTCCATAATATTTCTAAATATTTCAGTTATATAATTTTTCGAGTTATAAAAGTTACATTTATAACATTTTTATTGTATTTTTATTACTACCGGTAATTTAATTATCTAATCAACTTTTTGATTTCTTTCACACTATTCATCAAGTACAACCACTCATACCCTATTCTTACATCCTTACAACCTATTCTTACAAATTTACAGCACTTCCTTACAAATTTACTTTTCCAATATATTTTGTACTCAAACTACTTATTAAGTTTGAATTTTATTACACAAATCAAATTCAACACACACTCTCTCTCTTCCTCACCTAGAACCGGTGCCTCCCCTCTCTCATTCACTCTCTCATTTGCTTGATTTTTTTTCAATTAATTTCATACAAAACCCTAAATTCTTTTCCTATATAATATCTTTTTTACCTTTCACTTTTTCACTTTTCTTCATTTCTCACAAAAACAACTTTTAGAAGTCTCTTTTTCTCTCCCTCTCTACTCCCCTCTTGCCATGAGCTTCTCTCTCCCACACACACACATACGAAATGTTTTTTCTCTTCAAGTTTCCTTCTCCAAACACTAAATAGGTAATAGATCTTGATCCTACCACTATAAACATATGTAATGGCAATGTCATACATGTGTGGTTCCACTAAAAATCCCTATGAGCTTCATACTAGGGATGTGGAACCACTAAAACATCATATTTTTCCCATCACAATGTGTAGATCTTACTATTAAAGTTGATACACTAGTATTTTGTTATATATTGTTCTTATGAAGTTTTATGCGTATATTTCCATTATTACTCTTTCCTACGTATTGTTTATGATGCATTTACATTCATAACATGAGTAATATAGTAGATATATTTGTTTAGAGTAGTTAAAATGACATAGTTACTTGTTTTTCATGCATGAAAGACTTGCTACATGATATTCTTAAGGTAAGTGTTGAACAAAACTCAAGATCTATTTTGTTTCTATCAAAAAGTAACTTTTAAAATTCGGATCTTGAGAAAGACCCATTTAGAAAACATATCATCCAACTTCAAAATGAAAGTTTTACATGTAAAATGAAGGGCTTAGGTAACAGATATAATTAAGTAGTGATTTTTATGAGTTGATCAAGGTTTTACTAAGAGAAATTTCAAAACAAGAAAATGATTACAAAAGTTAAGTTAGATCTATGTTTCAACACCAACAAAAATGTTGAAATGCGTAACTAGGGTAAAATGCCAAGAAAACAGCTATTTTACAACCTAAAACAAGAGTTTTATTAAAGAAATGAAAGCCTTAGAGAGTATGATTGATTAGGACTTAATTTTAGAAAGATTAAGTGAGTATTTTACAAGAGACCATCCTAAAAACAATTTCCCAAAATTTGGATTTAAAAATGATCCCTATTTAAACATGTCACGCCCCGTAGGGTATCCTAAACGTAACAGCCCGCCACATACTAAGTAAGACTCTCGAGTTCCCTACCCGAGCCCTTCGGGAGTCTTAAGTAGATGTAAAGCGTTCCTTTACGACAATAGAATACTTCAACAAATGGAGTTAAACAGTTTAATATGGCATTCATTAGCCATAGATAATAAATCAAAATGCATAAATTATAGTTTACAAAATCTAAGGGGCATTCCCCCGCAAAAGAATAACAAGTCAATTACAGTCATCCAGAGTCCTTAGTTTTCAACGGAAGTCTATACAAAAAGAATGGATTAAACTTCTAGATTCATGATCTTAGTCTATCTTTTAATTTTCGGAACAATGTTTGGTATTACTGTGTGATTTTCTCTTATGATTTATCTTATTTCCAATTTCATGTATGAACTTTATTTCCATGATTATGCTCTAAGTTTGATTTCAGAAATTGTTTTGATTTAAATTTTGTTTTTATGCATATTTAAATTTCCGTTATATTTCCCCAAATTCCGGCAAAAATTTAATTAAGTCAAAAAACTTTACAAACCTAACTTAGAAAGTTTAAAACAGCCGAAATAGGAATAGACAAGAAGGGAACAAAGCGCCTCTAACCAGCCAGACATAGAAGCAGATCAACCTGCTGTACAAGGAGCAGCCGCACCTCAAAGGGACTTACACGCCACGTTAGGACACCTAACCCACGTATTAGAAGAAATTAGGCAAAATATGCCAGCACAAGCACCCGTACAAGAGGCAACACCAGCCACCGCATCAGCGACAGCCCCAGTGTCTATACTAACCCTACCACAACAGGCTTCAACAGAGGCATCTGTGCATAGGAATATGCATAGCCAGAGTGCACCCCTACCTCCATCTCCACCGCTAAGACCTTACAAAAGCATGTTACCTAACTTCATCAAAAGTAACCACTTCTTTGAAGGAGCTTATGACAAGCCAGAGGAGGCAGAAGATTGGTTATCTCAAATAGAGATGTCTTTTGATGCATATGAAGTTCCACCCCATTTGCAAATCAAGTATGGAACATTCATGCTTCGTCTAAACGCTAGGATATGGTGGGAGTCAAGGAAAAGAGATCTAATGACTCCAATCACTTGGGAAATGTTTAGACATGAGTTTTTGGAGAATTATTTTCCAGGAAGTTTAAGAGTGAGATACAGTGCGGACTTTTTGCAAATCGCTCAAAATGGAAGAACAATCGAACAATATGAGACTGAGTTCAGTAGATTGTTGCAATATGCACCAGACTCCTATAAGTACAGTGAAGAATTGAAAAGGCAAGTCTTTATAGGAGGATTGGACGAAGACCTAAGGATGAAGTTGGAAGAATTTGACATAAGGAATTTTCGAGAATTAGTAGAAAGAGCTCGGATTGTAGAAGGAGCGAGGAAAAGGAGAGAAAGAATAGAAGAGGAAGAAGACCTGATCGTCGAAAGGGAATTTTTCATAGAACCCCATCTCATGCCTCTACCAAAGAAAATCAAGAGTGAAAATAGAAGGATCATGCCAAGAGGTATTAAGTGCTGGAAGTGCAATGGAGCACACTACCCGAAGAAGTGCCCTCAACTATTTGGAAAATGTTTCTTTTGTGGAAATACAAACCATAAGATGTCAAAATGCCCGAACAGAGGGATAGATGCTTGCTATGTTTGCAATCAGAAAGGACATTTTGCCAACAACTGTCCACAAGGAAGAAACATTCTATCAAGATCATCAGAGGGAGTTGTTCCTATAAGAGTAGAAAAAGGAAATGGAAGTGGAAGTGAAAGCAGACCTGGACCTACTGCTTCAGGAATTCGAGTATACAACTTGCAGGGACGATGGATAGGTGAAGAAGTGAACAAAAGAAATGGAAACTTGACTGCCTTGGAATGCATTAGAGGCTATAACAGCGATGCAGGAACCAGTCAATCCCCAACCTCCTTTTATTGATGTTATAGCAGGAGAATGTAAAGTTTTCTTTATGTGGATGAATAAGAGTGATACTTCCTTAATGTATACATAAGAAGTTTTAGTGAATAAAGATGCTTTACTCTTTCTTGAAGTTCAAAGTGCTACATTCTTTCTATATATGACACACGATCGACCTAGTTTAAGATAAGCGAAAGATGGGAAACCTAAGAAAATCGACCGATCTTTCAACAAAGACATGAGAACATGAAGTCACCCGTGACTCTAAGGAACAATGGAAATAAGTAATCTTTTGAATAAAATGCATCCCTCTCAAATAAGATCCCAATAAAAGGAAACAAGGAAAACATAGAGCTTACAAAACAAAAAGGACAAATAATTGGCAAAAGATTTGCTAAAGGAAGGAACAGACACATTCTTTCAAGTTGACAAAGGAAACTAAGTAGCTAAAGAATGAAGAGAAATTGACCTTTGGAGATATTCACAAAAAGTTTTGAAAAGAATCCTGGATACAGATTTCACTCGGAGAAACAAGGAAAGTAAACTCGTAAGGAAGTTGGAGAGACAACAAAACGAGAAAATCGAGACCTTACGAAATGAAGTATGTCATCACGAAATATACCCATTCCGCTGTAATAAGAGAAAGACCCCAAGCCAACGTGTTAATTTTCAGAAAGGAGCAAGGTGAAAACCTTTTAAGGAGCAAACACGCTTCTCTCAAGATTAAGATCACGATATCACCAATAAAGGATCAAATCAAGAAGGCATGACCCTCAAATTCCTTATAACTCACAAGTTTTAGTAATGCTTTCTGGATAGTGATATGGCCTGAAGAAGGAAAGAAGTAATCTAAGAACGTAATCTTAGGTATAAGAAATTAATAAAAAGGGAGTTAAAAAGCCAAACTTTGGAGATCACAACAAGGTTTAAAAGAGGAACCACGTCGGTAGAATAATAAGATCGACCATGTAGAAATAACAAAAGAGCTTAGATGAGAAGATACGAAGGATAAAGAAGGGATAAAGGAAGAAAGATGTATTAAAGCTAAAGGATGAGTTAGCATAACCTAAGGACAAGGAAGTTAGTACGAAAGAATCATGGGTACGGTTCATAATTTGGGACCGACAACATGTTCAAGGAAAACTAAGATAAACCAAAGTTCAAGAGACAGTAGAAGAAAAGAAATATGGATAAGAAAATAAAGAAATCAAGGATGAAAGGTTTATGAAATACGATGAGAAAGGAATTAACCTTCTCAAGATTCTGGAAACGACGACAAGAAAGCAAGGATGCTTATGGTGTAAATTGAGTAACTCACAAAGATGGTTCATTCCATACCCGGTCGCTATAACACCCTCTAAAGAGAAAAGGGATCAGTCAAGGATATAACAAACCTGGACGCGAGAATGGGACAAAGAGAATCTTCCTTATAAGGACATACCCAATACCGATATTTATCCGTAAGAGTTCAGAAGTTAAGAAATGAGGAAATCAAGTAAAGGAATTTTTGAAGAAGGACGCATGACCCAAGTAACCAAGTTTTAACCAAAAGGGGGAAATTCCAAGTTTTGAGGACAAAACTTTCTTTAAGGGGGGTAGGTTGTAAACCCTAAATTTTCGGAATCAGTTTAGCATAAAAACCCTAACCGGAAGTCAAACGAAACCCTAAAGGTCAACAAAACCCTAGTTTACCGTATCAATCTAATCCGGCATTGCCGTTTTCTTTGGCCCGGAAAAACGAAGTTGGGTTAATTAGCTCAAATAGTCCGTAATAACCATAGGTTTATAAAAGTTTCAGTTTCGCGAAATTCGGATGTCCTTCGAACCCGATCGGACACAGTTCTCGAAAAACGTGTCCGGAAGCCCGGAATAGTAAAAATATTCCGAATATACCGTTAGACTCGTAAAAATATAAGTTTTCCAAAAATATCAATTTCATAATTTTTCGGTAAGTAAAAATAACAGATATAGCTATTATACGCGTATTTTCTTACTACCGGTACTTTAATTGTCATATCTACTTTACATTACACTATTCATTACTATTCTACACTATTCTTTTATCTCTACTTTTTCTTACACCTACTCTTACACTCTACATAACCTATTATCTTAACTTTTTACCTTTCCCATAACTTTATATCACATCTACCTTACATATTACATCTTTTATTTAAAAAAGTCAAAAAATTAAATCACTCCCTCTCTCCTCTCAAATGGCCGGCACACTCTCTCTCTTCCCTCTCAATTTGTTTTAATTTTACATTTTTTAATCACACAAAAATCACTCCCATTTTCCTATAAATACCCCCTCCTCTTTCACTTCTTTCACACCACTTCTACACTAAAATTACTCTCTCAAAATCTCTCTAGAATTTCTCTCCAAGAAGTTCTTCAAGAAGTTCTCTTTAGGCTCATCTCCTTTAGGTAAAAGTTCTTCAAGAAGTCTCCATGTTCATCTACTTAGTATGAGCTTAGTGTATGTTTTCTAAAACCATGAAGGTTAAGAAAGCAACATTAGATTCATACTTTGTTTTTGTTCATAATATCAATTTCTTTATGTTCCTTTATGTTCCTTATATTTCCTTTATGTTCTTATATTTCTTTTATGTTCATAACTATCTACTATATCTAAATAACTATATACATATTCTTTAGAGCATATAAGCTCATAATCTTGCAATTTATTTACCTTTCATGCAATTTATTTACTTCAATGCAATTTATTTATTTCAAGTTGTTTATAAGACTAGTCTCTAGTCTTAGACTTGTCCTAATCAAGTCAAAACAAGTTTTTCTTCTTTCATTTTATTTCTTTATGGGACTAGTTTATTTCTTAGTCCCGGGAGCCTTGAAAAAGCTAAGACTCCAATACTTGATTTTATTATTTATGCTTTATGTTACTTTGTTTATTATTATTCTCATAATCATGTTCATTTAGAATGTTGTCCAAAAGTTTTGTTCTCTAAAGATAATGAAATAAAAGAAGACTTTTTGTCACTTAGGAATAAGTTTATGTGAAACATAAAAATATAAGATAACAAAAATAAACTCTTCATTTTCAAGTTACAAAAAGAATTCACTATGAATTTAGAAACTATTTTTACTTAAAAGCTAGTTAAATCTTTGTTACTTTACTTTGCTTTTCAAAAGAAAATATTTTGTTGACAAAAATGGTTCTTTTCATAAAGAAAATAAGATGGATGACTAGGAAATTTTAAGTAAAGACCTTTGCAAACAAATAGGCAAAGAAAATTTATGGTTTGAAAAGAATAAAATTTTCACTTTTCAAGTTACAAGAAAAAGTTAATAAGATTATAGAAATTAGTTTTTCTACAAAAAGTCCTTAATTGTTCCACTTTTTTTATAAGGAAATCAAAATTTTCATGCATGAGTAATTGTTTTTGGAAATGGAGACATGAGAAAAAGAATGAGAAATATCAAGTAAAGATTTTTGCCAAAACAAGTAAACAAAGGAATTTACACAAGAAAATAAGGAAAAGCATATTTTCTAGAAAAACTTCAAAAATATTATTAGTGTAACTTAGAAAGTAGAAAATTTTATTTTCAAAAGTCACTTAGAAAAAGATAAATAAAACCAACATAAAACGTTTTTAGAAAAAAGAAAACAAGGTATTCATTTCAAAGAAATTCACGAAAACAATTTCGAAAAGCTTCAACCCGACATTGTTTTACTTAAGAAAAATAATTTGGACAACAAGACACTTGAGCATGCTTAAATATGAGTTATATAGTTATAAAAAGAGAATTTTCAACTATATAGATAACTAAGTATTTATCAAACAAATTTTGATTTCTTGAACCAAAGTTGTTTTTACTTGAAAATCCGTGGTGAATTTTGTCACCAGTTTTTCGGAGCCTATATGGCTTTGTTTGTGGGAAATAATTTTAGAAATGGGTAGATCTTTTCGAGTAGATAGAAATCGGTATATTATATGCGCGATTCCGAGTTAAAATGACCAAGTTATGGCCATTTTAAGTTGGAACATTCTTCCATACGAACTTTGACGTTCTTTGACATTGTTTTGTCAAAATTCAAGAAAATCTTCAAGAAAAACTCATTATGGGTATTTTCTTTGGTTAGGTGAACCCGAGGAAGGATTTCTTCACCCCGAGAACTATTACGTTTAGTGGATTGTGTGAACGACTCATCCGCTTAGAAGAAGTAGACGTCAATGGCATCGTGAGTTATTTCCCGTTTTTTCATACTCTTGATTGTGCTTGTAAAATTAGTTGCACTAGAATTTAAGAAAAATAAAATGGAAGTGTATGATAATATGTTGAAAGAATACTAAGTATATCGAAATTCGACTTGTTTGTTAATAAAGTTGTATGTGAATTAGTATTTGAAGTGTTTGAAATTGATTGATCACTTGAAGAATTTAAACGTAATTAACTAGACTTAACTAAAGAAATTATTCATGCACCATATGTTGAGTCACATTGCATTCACTACTATACAATTGGTGGGACAAGTGTATAATAGTGGTGGTAGACAGAACCGGTATATCATGTAAGTGGCGAGTAGGAGCCGGTAAGAACTACAAAAGTGATGGCTAGTAGGAGCCTGTAATAAACTACAAGTTTTTGATGGCTAGTAGGAGCCTGTAATAAACTACAAGTTTTGATGGCTAGTAGGAGCCGGTAATAAACTACAAGTTTTTGATGGCGTATAGGAGCCGGTAAGATCTATAAAATTGTTTTTAAAAGTGGTGGCCGTAATTGGCCTGAATCCCCAACCCCGAATGAAGGGCGTAAATTCATTCAACATATGATTCCCGGAAAGTCATATGTCTTGTATGCTCACGTGGTTGAACATTTCATATGTTTGAATAATAAACTTGATTGATAATTTTCTTGAGTATGAATTTTGGGAATTACTCACTAAGCCTATTAGCTTATACCCCGATAGCTACCTTTTGCAGTTTCCGTACTTATGGCTAAGGCCACGTGGACCATGTGGGCAGGTAACCCCTTTTTAAATATTAGAACTCTGGATAAAAGTACATCATAGTATTAGCATGCAAATATTTTTATAATAGCTTAGTAATTTAGGGAGTTATTCCTAAGTATGCATAGTTTTGCTATGAACAAATATTCATTGTGAATCCTCTTTTCTTAATATGTTTTTATATCTCCTTAAACTTCATTATTCCATATATGGTCCTCTAAAATTGTGAAAGTAAGCCTTACACTTAATATAAAAGCTTTTGGAAATGACTAAGGTTGTCATACTTAAGCTTTAATATTGAGTGTGGCGGACTGTCACGTTTAGGGTACCCGTTGGGACGTGACAATTAACCAATAAATTCGTTTTATGGATCACGATTAACCAACATATTTGTTTTATGGATCACGAAAAACCAACCAATGCGAATGCTCCAACCCCATCGTGATATGAATGGATTCAATTTACATTTGAAACCGAATATTCATTAATTCAATTCTTCAAGTGACCAACAAGTGTTCGCAGACATTCATCATAAGATACTAGCTAATCAGTCAATAGCTTAACACCCGGTTTTGATATTCCTTACGTTTCCAATTCACATATCAGCAGTAGACAACATATATAATTCCCATATACCCCATCATGCATATACAATTTCTTTTTATCTTTGCCTACACCACTAGTGCCACTACATTACAATCACATTCATTAATTGAGAGTGGAAGTAAAACTCACTCGGCCATTGGACGCCAATCTTCCTAGTAGTAGTAGTCGAGAGGTAGAGTATCGTCCTGCTCGGGATCACCTACCAAGCAAGAATAATCCTAATGAGACTCTCATTATGTAACTAAATCAAGCTATACATCTAAACTATATGGATTCGGATTTCTCGCTATTTGCGGAAGTTCTGACTTAAAACGGCCATAACTTGGTCATTTTAACTCGGAATTTCGCAAATTTTATATCGATCTCTATCTACTTCGAAAGATCCACCTATTTCTAGTATTATTTCCAAGTTTTGAAAGTAGTAAGGTCACGGAACAGTGGGATCAGATCTGTTCCGCAAATGTTCCAATCTCAAAAATTTGTTTTGCTTTTGATAAGAAATGTTCCTAGTTGATGATTCATGCATGAATGATATGGGAATGAATTACTAATATGAATGCCATGTGATGAACTTAATATATGCGTGGTCATAATAATTTTGTGATAATAAACTCTTACAAACTCTTAAGTGTTGGAAAATCCCATAAAGGTTATTTCTAAGAAGGTATTTTTTTCCACATTATACTCCTTAGGGTTTCTTTGACTTTTAATCTTGTAATCCACTTGTTATCTAACTAAAAATAAGTTCTCAAAGTCTATATTAATCATGGCCTTCATTCATGCATAAAAATTCCCATTTTTCATTTGGTAAACATGTCTTTGAACAAGCTTTTTGTAAAAATCCGAATTTTCTAAATTTCATTTTCTTGCATTTTTCTTAAGGAAAAACTTGTCTAATGTATTAAAAAGTGAGGCTCCAATATATATATTATCTAAGGACTTCATTTAGCTTATAAAACATCCAATTTAGACTTAAATTCTAAGTGTTCTTGTAGGCATGAACCTAAATTACGAATTTGACTACACATCCATATTTCAATATTTTCCATTCTAACTTTATTCCTTATTTTTACATTTCTATCATGCCTATACTCACCTAAATTTATAAAAATCATTCCTTCAATATACCTATTACACATACCCTTCATTTTTCTTATGAAACATGAGTTTAAAAATGATTTTGGTGGCTTTTAAGGTAGGGCTTCCATTTCATCCGAATTTTCAACATTTCATATTTGACAAAGTCCTTCCTTTTTCAATGTTCTTGCTTCCTATATGTAAAGATCCACTATCTAGCATCTCTATACATGAACAAGACTACATTTTTATGATCATCAATGCATAGAAAACAAAATAAACCTATGATCATGCATGTACATGAAAATGTGGTTGTCTAAACTTTAGATCTACTATATATAATGCATGAATCATGGATCTCATGGCATGAACAACAATATATGTACAAGATCTCTACTTTACATGCATGAACTAGTTGATATTTCAAACAAAACTCATTCAAAGACTAGATCCACTTCTTGTGATGGCTTGAGATTCTTGTAGTAGTGTTTTCATGTCCCTTGCTCATGCTCATTGGGATTTAAAGGAGAAAACACACAAGAATGGTCTTGCCATAACAAGATTTAGGACTAACAAGGTCTAAAATCAACATACCAAAGGAAGATCAAAGGAGAAATGAAGGAACTTGAGTTGAAATTGTGAGGGAAGAGGGAGGGGGGAGCTCTCGGCACTTAAGGGGGAAAAGAGAGAGTTTTACTCTTTTTTTAATTTTGAAACAAGAAGAAATGAAGAGAGAGAGAGAAAAATATGTATATATATGAAGTGAATTAGGGTTTAGTTAAGTAAAATGAAGTAAAAATAATTTAATTGAGAGGGAAACAAGAGGGAGGGCCGCCGGCCATCCCATGTGTGTGTGTGTGTGTTTTGAAAAATTGAAAATTTGTAATTTAGTAAATTAAAATGTAATAAATGTTATAATTGATTAAGAGACAAAATTTCTTGGAAAAGAAAATTGAAATGAGTAGTTGTAATGATGTAAGAATAGGGTATGGGTAGTGTGTAATGTAGGTTGTACTTGTGAATAGTAGACAAGACATCTACTTTACCGGTTGTTCCGAAAACACGGGAAAAGTTATAACTGTAATTTTTATAGCTCGGAAAATTACGAAATTGATATTTTTGGAATCCTTATAAAATTACGGTTCTAATGAATATTCCGGAACATTTTTCTGAATCCGTGGTCCGGGGCACGCTTTTCCGTAATTGAGCTCGGGACAGCCCGGAATTGAAAAATTCCCGAATTTAAAACTTTCAAAGGTTTAGAATGTACTTTTAAACAATAATTCAAATTCATTTACTTCATAATATTTATTTTATTATAAAACCGAAGGAAAGCCGGATTTAGGGTTCCTAGGCTTCACTCACTAGACTCAAACTGGACCGGATTAGGGTTTCGCTTCCAACTCCCGGGGTTTCTTGACTACTGAGTATACCGGGGTTTACAAAACACCTATTCCCTAATATCAAAATGAGTATTTTAATGGAAAAATAGAAGTCTTAGGGAATAGATATAATAAAGAATTGATTTTTATAAGAGTAAATGTGTTTTATCAAAGTATAAACTTAAAACAAAGGAAAAGTTTTCCAAATAAGATCAAACAATATTTTCCTTTCCAAAAATTACGCAAAATTATTCGCTAGGCAAAAATTCACTTTAAAACATCTATTTTACAACCTTTGAATGAGGAATTTATTAAGATAATGAAGGTATTAGGTATATAGGTTATCAAGGCCTTATCATAGTAAAAATATGCATGATTTTCAAAGGAATAAAACTAGTTTTCTCAAACAAGTGTTCATGACATCATTGTAAAGTGAAAGTCTTTGCAAAATTCTTTTTAATAAAAAATCATTAAGGAATTACATGTAGATAGCTCATATCATGACATTCATGATCATAACTTGTAGATATTGCATGTACATATAATCTTCCTTGTTAGAAATAATGCAAATTTCATAAAGCAATTTCGGAATTTCAAATTCTAGTTACTAATCAGATCTGATCAAAACATTCCGAGACCTAAATGTTTTCAAAATTTAGTAATAACATCATAAATAGATATACCTTTTGAAGTAGAAAGAAATCGATAGCTTATTTGCAAAACTCCGAGTTAAAATGACCAAGTTATAGCCGTTTTAAGTTGGAATTTTCAATTACCATGGAAATTACGAATTTAAAGAGTTTTATTTGAAAAGTTTGGAATTAGTTATGGTATGAAATACTCATAGGGGTATTTCTTTTGTCTAGGTGATTTTGGAATCGGAGGAAATTCGTGTTTCTAGATCACTACCGTTAGAGACCAGAGACCATGGCTGTGTAAGTTCACCATTTTTAAATTATATGCTTGTGATTGTGCTTGTAATGATAGTGGCATTAGAATTAGAGTAAGATAAAAATTTAATTATGTGTATATGAATTCTACTTGGGTGAATCGGTGATAAGAATATCGAAATGAACTTGTTGTAAATACTTGTATGATTTAGAGTGTCTGTCATATCTATGATCGCCCATGAATTGTTAAATTAATATGCCATGATCTTATAATCAAATTGGCTATGCATATCATATGTGAGTCGCATTGCATAGGTTATTATACCTTTGTGGGAAGAAGGTATAATAGCTGGGCAACGAGAGGCTTATAAACTTGAATGTTGGCGTAGGGGCCGGAATTGAAAATTTGTGTGGGTGGGCACCTGTATCAACCACAGTATAAATGAGAAAAGTTGAAAATTTTGGTCGTATGTGCCTGAAACACCTAACTCTGAATGGAGGTCGTAAATCCATTCAACATAAGATTTCCAGAAGGTCTTATGTATTGTATGCTCACGTTCTTGTGCATTTCATATGATTATTAATATAACTTGCATGATATATATTACTTGTTGAGTATTTAATTTTGGAAGTGAAACTCACTAAGCTAGCGTAGCTTATACCCCCATAGTTTCTTTCTAATACAGTTCCCATACATATGGTTGCGTCCTCGGACCTAGCCAAATAAGGTAATACGAGACTAAGAGTTATCTCCCTAGAAATTTACGATTGGTTTTATATAGTTTTTAGTAATGAACCTAGAATGATCAAATGTTACCAAAAAGATAATACCTAGATTTATGTGTAGCAGGGGAATGCCCCTTAATGCTTTGTAACTGATCCTGAGATATCTATGGTTTATATTTTTATGCTTATCCTATCAGGTTAAACTATCTATCTCCAATTGTGTACGTATTATATTGTCGTAAGGGAACGCCTTGCATACTAATACAAGACTTTTGAATGGCTGTAGTAGTGATTCTTAAGTCTCATTTATAATGCAGTGGGCTGTTATGGTTAGGGTACTCCATAGGGCACGACACACTTCTTGTTCTTTCGATCTTTTTTTATCCTTTTACGATGTAAATCTGTTACATATTATGAATCTAGACGTTGTTTGCATCATATTCATGTCCAGTTAAAACAAATCAAAACAATGTTGATGTGGTTCAATTTGCTAACTTCCTTTCCTTTGTGTGTGTATCCTCATACATGACTTCTAAAAGTTAAAAAACCCAAACATCTTTCCTTAATAATAATTATAATTATTATTTTTTTCATTTTAATTTTCCCAATTTTCTTATTTTTATTATTATTATTTTTAGGGATTTTTGTGTATTTTAATTTTTTCTTTTTTTTCAACTTGGTAAAAAATGGGGTATCTACAAAGGGTCTTGAAAAATCATTGAATGATTGTAACACCCTAGATTTAAAGATATTTATAACTCATCATGTTTCCATATAGAATAAGGTAAATTATACTAAAAGGTATCAACGTTTGGAGGTAGGTTTGTTTAAGGTATCAATGTTTCGAGTAGTTAAAATGAGAAATTAATGTTTCTTAAAATGAATCAAATGAGGTATCACATTTTGCGAAGTTCATTCAAGGTACCAATGTTTCAATTAGGTTTCCTAAATTTTTACTAATGGTCAATTATTAATACCTTTCTGACTCACTTTACAAAACATTGATGCCTCTTTTTAACCACATGAAACAATAATATTTTAAATGAATTTATCCTTAAACGTTAGTTTTTCTTTTTAGCCACTTGTAACATTGATACCTTAAATGAACTTACTTTTAAATATTGATGCCTTTCGATGTAATAATTTATCCATATGGACTATGGATACACAAAAACTCAGAATCTACTAAAATCCACAATTTATATCATCATTAACTACAAAATCACTCAAACATTTATAACTCTAAATAATATCAAATTGAATACTTGTAATAGCAACGACACAAGTCGCATATTGTATTTATGAGATTTCAATGAACAAATATTGAGAGAGTTTACCATAACAATTTTACAAGAATTATTCATTATATGTAGAATCTTTTTCTTCAATAACTACCACACTCCTATTACCATTAGACTGACTACACATGACTATAGTTCTTGTTTCATAATCCTCTCATATCCTCTAAGCATCATCTATAAAGTCTTCAATGCTAGCAAAATCTCACTAATCCTTACACCTAACAATACAATTGTTCATTTACTTACCACTTGAACTTGAAAAAAAAAAAAGATAAAGGAATGATGAGTCAGAGTCTAGTATGATATACCATAACCACACATGTGTGATCAAGCAAGCACACATGCACATACAAATATATCACAAATGCAACATCCAACATTTTATTATCTTTATTTTAAGCTGAGAAAACAACATAGAGATAACTCAATATCCTACCACACATAATTTAATAATACATATATATGATGTTGGGTACTCACGAATACCCATGCATACATAAATTGAATATTAGGTACTTCCCAATATCTAAGACACCAATACATCTAGATTTACCCTGATCATTTTCATGCGCAACTCCACTCCCACATGGATCATCAGGCTACCATTATAATAGCGTGAATACTCTCCATTTATTACCAACAGCTACATAAAAGCAACAACCACATCATTAAAGTTGAATAATTATTTAATCCATTTCAATTTCCACTATAAGTAAGCACATACACAAGCAAGGTACACATGTACTTGAAACACGAACTTGTTGTGAAACTTAGAACCTTCTAAACCTTAGTAACAAAGTATTTGAAGCATTTAGAATCATCTACTTTTCCAAATTTATTCATGGATTATACTTCCTACAACTCTTGTTCCTACCCAAACATTAAAGGTACTTATATACATACTTAATTCAAAGGTAAGAGATTAATTTAAGAAAAATGACAAAAGGTAATTAATTTAATATTCTTACATTTTTAAGATTTTAAGGTAACATTAAACCTTTATGGAAGGAATTAAAGAAGTAGTTTTCATCCTACTATTTTCAATAAGGGTTATTGCATGACCCATGTACTCATTAACGTTGAACGCATAAATAAAAAATTTCTCGAATACAACACACTACAATGTTCAACATAGCATAAACACGGCTCGTATACTCGATTATATTAAACACAAAACCAAAAGTAATGAGAAATAATGCTACAGTGTATAACATGGGTACGTACACGACCCATGTACTTGGTCATGTTGAACACAAATGAAGGCCGTAAAATTCAAAAATTCCAATCTATTCCTTGTTACGAACCTCCAAAACTCAAATAAACTCAAACCTAACCCCTTTTCATATGTTTGTTCACTAGTTCCAAATAATCTTGCAAGCAAAAAATTAAAACTTGCATGGAAACTTACATTACCTTGTTATGAATTTAATTAGTCCTTCGCCTATTGCACCTTTCGAATTTTTCATTTAGAGATTTGTTGAAATCTCTACCAAAACTTGTTACTTCTATTGAAAAAAAATTAAATAAAATCAAAGCACAACTAGGCTTGTTTACATATACATGTGGAAGCAGAAGTTATAAGGCGGGTTTCTAAACCAATGTTAAACTCACTATCCAACCATTATCTCATTTATTTTTTTACGCATAATTACAACAATAATAACAAAGAGATAAGGGAAGAAAAAGGTTACATTAGATTTAATGTGGAATTCGATCCACCCCCTAGTCTCTGTAAACCCCACAAATTAGTTGTAAACCTCACAAATTTATCTTTCCATTTCAAGAATCATGTTGATGCAATTACAAGCCTAATGAGGTTTTTTTTGTTATCTAGTGACACCAAAGATAAGATTTTATGTGTGATAGTTCTTTATTTCTATATAACATCAGATTATGAGTTCCTGTGCTAATGAGTGCCTTGAACTCTTAGGAAAGCTCTAACCTATATTATATGATTTGAAGCACATCATCTAAAAATCGTAATAACTTACAAACTAGACAACTTATTTTCCTCTCAAGCACCTCAATTAAGCTAGTTTAGAAGTATTCTACAAGTTAGAGACAAGTTGTGTTTTAGTAGGAACCACATGTCTAATTTAGGAGATGACACATGGAGCTTTAATAGAGTGACACATGGAGCGCCCCTAGAGTGACTCTTGGTGCATTACTTGAGCACCACATGGGTGATGCTTGGAGCGCCACTTGTCAAGCTTGGGAAGTGCCAAATGTCAAGCCAAGGAGCAACCATTTGTCAACTCCCCAAGAAGCCATATGTCACCATAAGAAGCCTTAGAAGCAACTCACAAGAGATAAATCCTAGAACCATGCATCATATGGAGCTTCTAACCACCTTATCATTTAACAATTCTAGAAGAACACAATCATAAGCTCTAGCCTACTCTTGGACTTGTAGCTCTCCATAGTATTGCATGTGTTCACATTGGAATACAATAAACAAACTCTTCCATCACACAAATCCATGACCGTGAAGCATAGAGGAGGATGAATTGATCACAAGAACATCACATCTTCTTATCACCTACATCGTGACTAAGCTACTTAACATGGAGTGTTCACATTGTAGCTTATCAAGCTTGTCTCCTATCTTCATGGCAGCTATGTCTAAATATAGTAAATGGACTTTTTGAGCATTTATGTAGCCGCAATTCATCATGAGCCCTAGGCTAAGTTGCTCATCGTTCAAACTTTGAAGACAAGACTACCCTTAACCAAATTTGAACATGTGTAGCAACAATAAGCAAGATTCCTAAGAATAAACATCCCATGTGCGGTGAGGACTTCTAGACAATAGCATAAGTTTGTCCTTAACCACTTATATCAACCGTCCATGGTCATAAGCCCCATCACCACTTCATGATCTTTAAAGCTCTATAAAAACAAGATGAGTCAATGTGGTCCTAACTCTTTTCCCAATCCGTGTGCCCTATAACCCACAAGAATCAAGTGAAAGCAACATAAACAAGAGACCTTAGCAACACGAATCACATCCACACACCTTACCCCACACATCACCACATGCACACAATAACAAGCTAGGAGCAACAACCCTACATGTACGCAATAACAAGCTAGGAGCAAGAAGCACATACCAACCCTAGGATCATCACGTGTGTGAACTTTTCAAGTAAGGGTAAAGGTTAGTTCAAATCAAAATTGTTGATCAAAATCATTAACTAAAACCACCTATATCCTTTGTTAGGGTCTCAACAATCTAAGGAGTGAGGTAAAATCCTAAATTCCTCTTGAGCTTAAGTTAATATCTATTATGTAACACATAATCTATGCGCATAAGTATGATCCATACACTTGGTTCCTATGTAATTCTAATGAACAAAAGTGTATCAATAGGGTACACGGCCATAAAGCATGCCTACGATACACAACCATGTTTATTTTGTTAGAGTAAACATAGCCCACAACTTGATAAAATAACACTCATCAAGCTATAATTATGCATGAAACTGACCCTAAGAGTTATCAAGTTAGATCATGGGACTAATTAAGAATTATATTTGCTTATATATGATGAACCTCTCGGATCAAGCTATAACATGAATGATACATGTATTTGTTTCTCATGCTAGATCTATCTTAAGGAAACATGAATAGTGAAGGATAGTTACATGTAAGGAGATGAAGTTTCTTTTCTCATAAGTGATTTTCAGGTGATACAAGTTTGTTTAAGATTCAAACCTATATTGTGTGTCTAACCTATATGAACCATAAGGTATCAAATAGACTTTCATGTGAGTTTAGGAGTAACGGTGACAAATCCTTAAACGCAGAATAGACTTAGCTTCAAAACAAGAGAAACATGATGAGCTAAGGAAAATGGAGAGAAGTAGCTATATAAACGAAAGAATGAAACGACTAGTGAATAACTTGGAAATTAACCTTTAGAACCAATCTAATTCCTTGGGAAAAATGGTAAAACATGTGAGCCCTATAAATTATAGGATTAAATGTGTAAAAATTAGATGAAATGAGCTTTCCAGTGCCTATATATTTGTAGAAATCCGAGTTGAAACGAGTAAGTTATGATCAAAACAAGATTTCACTATATCTTTAGCAATCCGAACCTATGCGGGGAAAATTTCCTATTTTAACTTGTATGAAACATCAAAATAAGATGAAAAATAGATAGTAGACTTTGAGAGCATCAAAATGACTGCTTATATGTTAAAAACAGACAACAAACGAACAAATGACAACAAAAACAATAAAATTGCAATCAAGACTTATACTAGATAATAGGTTTAGATTCTAATTAAAGTCCAATAATAGATTAATACCTAGAATTTGGTTAGATAAAGAATTTAGAATTCTAATAAAGAAATTCTTTAACCCTAGTTGATACCAAAAACGAGATTTCGTATCTTGAATGAATAATTCAAGATATGATCTAAAATTTAAACCCGAAACTTGATATACAAATGGATTTAAATAGAAAAATATGAATATAGAGATTAAATGAAGGTCTTTGATCTCGATAATGATTCGAGATTAGAATAACGAGTAGTAATGAGCTTAGACTCAAACTTAAACCCTAAATTCAAGACTCCTAGTTAAAATAAATAACTACTAATAAGATTTCATGACAAGTACCAAAATTAAAGATATATATATGGTTTAGTTTCCGTATTAAGTCCAATACTACTTAAATGATTATTTACGCTTATACATAGAAAACGATGACCTAAAGATAAATCGTTAAGATTATAAATACCCAACGAAAACATAAATTGTTGAATAACTCAAAATCTGAACTCTAAATAAATAATCGAATTACACTATTGTTCTAATTCGAGTTTTCTTAAGCTATTGAAGCTTAAAACAAAAATTGACCTAATGAGCTTAAGAAATCTTAATTGTAGGAGATAAAATTATACGAATAAATAACTATGTATATATAAAACTAAAAATTTTACTGTTTAATAATTTAAGTGTGTCGTATAACACTGTAAACATGTTTTTGTACGAAAACTCCCAAATATTAGCTAATTTGTACCTGTATAATTCGTTAAATTATTCTAAAATTAAATTAAAATAAATAACTAATATATATATGTGTTGCTGAATTCAGTGGAATTTCGGTGAAAATTCGGAGAAGGAAAAGCAGCCGAAATTGAGCAATAATACATCCCCAAAAAGTCCACAAAAATCAACTACACAACCAACCACATATTGCCAAATAAGCCCTCATTAATGATAGTGATAATAACAGATCAAACAACAGCCAAATGAGGAGAACAACCAAAGGAAATTCGGATGAAACAGCTGCAACCCTCTTCTCCTTCTCTCTCTCTATATATATACACATTTAAGTGCATTAATGAGGAAACAAACAACTCTTGCTTCCCTCAAACTTTCCCTAACGAAACTACTCCTAAAATAGCAACCAAGACGAACTAAAAACAGAGAATAAACAGATCAACACATCCAAGTTCGAATCAAAGGAAAAACAATACTAAAAACCCTTGAATACGAGCTCAAAGGTAAGTTGAGGTAATTCGAGTGTTTTTCTTTCGAATCTAAGGATTATAACCGACTTCTAATAATCTTAGGGACGTAATAAACACAACCACAAGCTTTGAATTACATCGGACGAGCTCAAACGAGGTAAAACTTCAAAACCCTAGTTTTATCTCTCTAAGATCGAGATCTAAATATTTATGTATGTAAATGTGTTAAGAGTTGAGTTATGTCCTTATATAAGATATATAAATACTTAGAAATAGTTTGAGCATGTTTTTAACATGGGATATTTAGCAAAATTGAATCGGACAGAGGAGGAAGATGATGAACAGTACCAACACTACCTCAAAGCCAGTAGTGTAATCGCTTAACACTGACGGATTACAAGGATAGGCTGGCGGCATAGAGGCAGCTTACACTGATCAGAGGCTACGTAAAAATAATTTTCACGTAAACATGAACATAAGCCAGCTACCTGGAGATTTACGCCGACGACGTAGAGCCGGCGTACGTTGAAAGCAGACAGCTTTCAAAGCCGGTGCAACAAATCTGAAATATTTTGCAAAACCAATTTTACACTGGCACGTGGGTTTGAAGGCCGGTGGCTTTGAGCCGGTGTACAGCCAAAACTTCTTCAACAAAAGCTTGTTTTCGGAAATAAACAAAACTCATATATATATATATATATATGTCTTAAGTCTACTTAGTATATCACATGTATATACAACAATATAAGATTTATTACATAAACAAGTAAAGACAAATATATTAGAATACTTTGATTAATATATGATAATTCTTAAAACCCTAGAATGTAAGACAGATATTTAGTATTAATCAAAGTTAGTATTAGTCAAATATTTGTTCTAAATAGATAAAATAGGTAAGAATGGAAATTGAAATAAGCTAAATTTTTGAATTATATGACTTCTAAAAATAAAGAAATAATTATACAAGATAAATTAAGAAAAACACGACGACACTAAGTAATAATAAATAAAGATAATTTTCTATATTGAGATCAGTATAGAATAACTTAAAACTAGTAATAGTCAGTATCAAAACTTGATAAAAATCGAGTCTAGGACACCAGCCACATATAGAAATTTAGATATATAATTTATATTGATCATCTTAAATAGATGACTTTTATACACTAGAGGATCTACCAGCTGATTACTACGACTGAGTCAGTATGAGCAGGTGAGTAATACAGTCATATTGTACTATTTGTGCTTGTAAGTAGTAGAATATGTAATGCAAAGATAATCAAATGAATGTTTGCTGAAAGTATGTTATGATCTGATTGTATGATTATTAAGATATCCTTACAAAAGTGATAATGCAATGATTTAATGTTGTGAAATAGTATAATGATGATTGTGTGTAATGTATGGTCACCATGAAATTGATTAAGGGTCTGTTTGTTTTGGCTTTTCCCGGCAGATACAGACACTTTTTCAAACTTTTTTCTAACAAATTATTTATCAAAAAATAGATATAGATAAAAAAAAGTTGGCAGTTCTTATCAAAAGATCAAATAGAACAAATGTAGATAAAATTTAGATGCAAATTGGATATATTTACACATATCATTTTAAAAAAGATACAGATACAGATGAAAAACATACAATCCAAAAGAATTATTGATTTAACAAAACAATCTGATCATGCATTGCACGAATTGCATTATTGCATATATATTGGTGTGATAACCTGCTACGTATTAATATTTCAGATCTCTGTTTATGCTTGGTTGTTCTAATGTGTTAGTTCTTCCAAGGTTCTCTTTGGTCTTGCGGTCCTACGGGAACTAAAAGGCACCGAAGAATGTCACCCGTAGAAGCGCTTTGAAATGATTAATACTTAGGGAGTTTCTAAGGGGATTGCAGGAGATGGTCGTTTAATCAATTATATTCAAAGTGATAACCCTAAAACGAGAAATCATTTATTCTCCTGTGTACTTAGTCTCTCCTGGGCAGGTGGGGTCATTGAGTACTGGTTCTTACCTTAAAAAGAGGGCGTAAATCTTTTTCCTGTTTGGGTTCTAGATCATCCAAGCTTGTATCTGTGTATATGTTGAGTGCTTGCATTACATATGATTTGCTAATAACTTCTGTGATGTATGGTATGTTGGTTATCCACTGAGCTATGGTTTCGCTCATGCTCCAACAGTCTTTTTAGTTTACGTTACGACCATGGTTAGTTACTTCCAGGAGTATGGCTCCGGTAAGAGCTTAGGAGTTGAAAGTCTACGGTTATAATTTAGTTTAATGGTTATGTACTATTAGAATAGATTAAGTAATAGTATACTTCAGAAAAACTATATGGTTTGTAATGGTTTTGTAATGTTTATTCACTAAGTTATTTCTTTCATATATTTGTTATTTCTTATCAAGCAACTAAAAAGATCCTGTTGTTTTGAAAACCTATCATTCACTGAAGATAATCTAGTGATAGTATTCAAGTGTAACTTGTTTACTACTACTAGGGTACCCTCGGGGCGTGACATATATAATAGTACCCAATAAGCAAATAAAAGAAAATACGAAATTATGAAAATTTGCGTTATTAAACGAGGGCCAGCCTAGTATGCTGCCAGCCTAGGGTTGAATGCTGCTAGCGTTGGAGAAAATCACCACCTGCCTTGAGCCGATGTACATGGAAATCCAAAACTTCCACACTATTCGTCATGTCCGTGACTTCAAGCTTCTAAAATGTACATCACCAGCTTTGAAAATATGACTATCGGTCTTCAATTGCAATAATGCCCACTTTGATTGCTTTGATCCATTTGCTTCGTTTGTTTCATTTTCCTAGGTATATAGGACACATTTGGTCAATCGCAAATGACCATATGCTATATGATTCTTATCAACATCGTAATTGCGATAAGTACCTTTATAATTATAGTAATAGTTTATACATAATCATAATATCAATATAACATATAACATCATAAGACTAATTACCTAAGAAAGCTTACAATTATTGGCACAAACTATGTATTTGACAAATCATTAAATACGTTAAAACTATATCAGATAATTATAATTGAAAATAAGTAAGCATGCAAACAAAAAAATGATATTAATTAAATAATATATGCTAAATCATATAAGAAGATTAATTAAAATTTTAATAAAATACATCGTGAACTCAAAAAAATTCATAATAGAACCAAAATCCTAAAATCATATCAGATCATACCAAAAGCTTATAAACCTTAGATGGAATCAAATAAATTTTATAACCTTATAATATCATATAAATTAATTAAACTTGGATTGCTAAAAATTGAAATCCTAAATGGGATAAAATAAAGCTTCAATAACCCTAAGATATTAGATAAATTAAATAAAGCTCGGTACCCTAAAAGTAAATCATATAGCAAAATAATATTACCAACAAAACAATCCAATAGCTTAATAAAATCTAAAACCTTATGTGAGACAATTAATCTATTTGAGCTCTAACACACAAATCGATAATAAAATAATAAAAAATAATTTCCTGTAATTGTAAACTCCTAAAATTTTACGGTGATCTTATAAATAAAATCTTAGAATTGAAAATAGAATTGGAATCCTAAAGTCAAATTGAGTCAACCGTAAACCTTATAAAAACCAGACTCGATCGAACAATTTCTAAAAACCATAAAATAATAAATGAATTATAAAAATATTATGAACTCAAATTATGAATCATATATATAGTATAAACCTTAAAAATATTAGATAGTCCAAAAATGCGATCGTTTCGAACCTTTACGGGATCAGTTTTCGTATCCAATCACGAACATGTGAATCAAGACAATATAATTTAATTAATATTTAGTAATAAAATAATTAAAATTTATTTTCTATAATATGGTATTTGAATTTTCAAATCAAATTTCATCAACCAAATAGTTTCTACAACCAATCGTTAGTATACAAACCGAGATAATAAAGCTAGATAACAATTAATGGTAAAATAATATCAATTCATCTTTCAAAATCATTTAATGATTTATTGTTTCATAAAAATAACAGATAAAAATTTTTCAGGTCATAAACATGTTAGATATAGCTCATATATGCGTATTTTATTGTTATCGATAACTTGTCTGATATTTTACTATTATTATTCGTCACTATTTACTTTAATTTCTGCCATTACTTGCTGCCATATTCTTTTTTTTTTTCCACTTATAATCTACACCTATTTCTTACATGCCATACCTTATCCACTACTTTTATAATTTATCTCATTACATGTCAAATCTGTCACTTTTCACTTGATTTTTTTTCCGTCGAGCCACTATTCATGACTATTGTACCCTATGTTGCAGCAAACTTTTTTTTTCTTTTTCAAATTATTTATCCTAATTTAATTTCTCAAATTATTTCTATAAATACCTATTTCCACTCACACTTCTTGCTACTGGTTCTCTCACTTCTCTCATTCTTTTCTCTCTTTTTTTTCTTCTCCTTGCTACTGGTTCTTTGCTGCCATTTTTCCTTTTCAACTCAAACACACTCCTTACACTCATCTTTTTAAAATAAACGCATTTCCAATACATCTACAATTAGCATAGGTATTGTTTCATGCATTATCTATGGAAAAATTCTCCCCCCATGATGCAAAAAGCTAGGGATAATAATGCCAAAAATGAAACTCATATCTCATCTATATTATGATCATATTGGAGTTATATTCTCATTGATATATTTTTTTCAACTAATCTAACTATCTATATGTATAAATATAGTTATGTATATATTTATATCTACTGGAGCATATAAGCTCACTAATCTAACCTTTTATTTATTTTTTTATCTTCTTGCACATTTATTTATTTCATGCAAATTATTAAGACTAGTCATTCTAGCCTTAGATTTGTCCTCATCAAGTTAAAACAAATTTTTTCTTTCTTTTTGAACTTGTCCATAATCTAAGTTCGGGGAATCTTGACATAAATAACTTGTAATAGCATGATAGTATGACTATATTAGAAAGCTCAAGATCTACTTTAGTTTTAACAAAAATGATTTTTGAAAATTCTGATAAAAAAGGAACCCTATTTAAAAAAGCTATTTTTCAACTTCAAAATGTGTATTTGACATTAAAAATGAAGGACTTAGGGAATAGATATCATAAATGAGTGATCTTGATGAGAAAAGCCTAGATCTACTAAGGAATATTTCCAAAATAAGAAAAAGTTTACAAAAGTTATGTTTCAATCCCAATAACAAATTTTAAATTCGTAATAAGGGAAGCTTGAATTGTAAACACTCATTTTTCAACTCTAAAACAAGATTTTTATTAAAGGAATGAAAGCCTTAAGGAGTAGGTTTGATTAGGGAATGATTTTTGAAAGATTAAATGAGTTTTACAAAAAAAAAAAAAATCCCAAATGGAAATTTTTAAATTCGGATTTGAAAATGACCATTATTTAAACACCTATTTCCAAATGCCAAAATAATTATTTTCACAAAAAATAAATAAATAAATAGAAGTCCTAGGGGATACATGTAATAAAGACCTAATTTTGACAAGGATAAGAGAGGTTTATCAAAGTATAATCCTAAAACAAGGAATGATTTCAAAGAATAGATTAAGTGATGTTTTCATCGTTTAAAATTTTTGTAAAATTCGTAATTAGGTAAAGCACCTATTTAAACATCTATTTTCTAACCCAAAATGAAGGTTTTTATTAAAATAATGAAGGTGTTGGGTATATAGGTCATCAAGATTGAGTTTTGATAAAAGCAAGTGTGATTTTACAAGAAAAAAAAAACTATTTTCTTAAGTCTAGTAAATTTCAAAAGTTTTGCAAAGCAAAAGTTATTCAAAAAGAATTCTTGGTACTATATCATTGAGAATATACATATAAATAGTTCATCTCATCACCTTCATGACAATAGCTTGTAGGTATTACATATATACATGATGCACTTAGTAAAAACAAAGTTAGGAAAATGAAGTCCTATACATCCTATTTGACATTATCTAAGTACATGAGGAATTAGAATTAGAATTACCAACACCCATGAATCATGCATGATATTGAGTTATATATGTATAGAGTCTTACAAGATATAATAATAGCTAAGTATCTATCAAAGCTTTAGTATGATGCTTGGTTTGAAACTAAGAGTTGAATTGTGGAATGGGAAATCCGTATAGTATTCTGTGCCCTACTGTTCATAGCCAAACAACCTTGTTTGATGGAAATAACTCTAGAAATAGATATCTCTCATTGAATAGGTAGATATCGGTATATAATATGCGAAATTCCAAGTTAAAATGATCAAGTTATAACCGTTTTAAGTTGGAATTTCCTCTTAGGCAAATTTTGACGAACTTGTTAGAATATAATTTATAAGTTCATTCAAAATTCATAGAAATACTCATTAGAGTTTTTTCTTTTGATTAGGATACTTGGGAGACGAACTAGACCTTCCCGAAGACTACTACGATTAAGTGGATTTTCGCGCCATGGCAAAGTGAGTTTACTATCTTTAAATTATAGCTTGTGATTGTGCTTGTAATGTTAGTGACATCAGAATTCGGGCAAGATAAAAATTTGATTGTGTGTATATGAGTTCTACTTGGATGAAGAGATGATAAAAATATCGAAATGAGCTTGTTGTAAATACTTATATGATTTAGTATAGAATTGATGTGTCTACCATATCTATGATCGCCCATAAATTGTTAAATTATGATGCCATGATCCTATAATCAAATCGGCCATGCATACCATATGTGAGTCACATTGCATAGGTTATTATACCTTTGTGAGAAGAAGGCATAATAGTTGCGCAACGAGGGGCCTGTAAACTCGAAGGTTGGCGTAAGGGCTGAAATTGAAAATGCGTGTGTGTGTTCACCTGTATCAACCACAATATAAATGAGAAAATTGAAATCTATGGTCGTATGGGCCTGAAACACCTAACCCCGAATGGAGGGTGGAAACCCATTCAACATAAGATTTCCGGAAGGTTTTATGTATTGTATGCTCACGTGCTTGTGCATTTCATATGGTTGTTAATATAATTTGTTTGATATATATATTGTTTGTTGAGTACTTAATTTTGGAAGTGAAACTCACTATGCTCGTAAGCTTATACCCCTCTAGTTTCCTGTTGCAGTATGAATATTTATGGTTATCTCCGAAAAGCTACTTTCCTCAGGTACAACTTTTGGACCTTAAGGAGCCTTTTGAGGAAGTTGGGACCTAGATATAGGCATAGACTTCTAGTTGAATCTCCTTAATCTATATATATATAATAGTTGATGTAAGAGACTTTTGTGGGCCCATGGACTCTTAATATTTTGATGGGGGTATGCCCCTTAGCTCATGTAATAGATTTATCTGGTTATAACTGTTATGATTTACATTTTTAACGCTATGTATGTCTCCTTAAGCTATTTCGATTCAAAGTATGATTCCCTATATGTTGAACGTAAGCCTTGCACCCGGTGTTTAAATTCATGGAGTGACTAAGGTTGTCATACTTGAGTTTAGATATCGAGTGTGGCGGACTATCACATTTAGGGTATCCTTTGGGGTGTGACAACTTAAGTTGGTATCAAAGCATGGTTAAGAATCTGCAGTCATAGCTTTAATTAATAAACTTAAGGAAGAAATAAAAAGAAAAGACTAAGATAGGATAAGAATTAAATAAAGAAGACTTAGATAAGAATAACATTGGTAGTATGGGTTTCTCAACTCTAATCCTTTCTTTTTTGTGATTAGCTTACTCTTGGTGAAGCCTTCATAGCGGTAAGGCAAATGCATAAGCAACCCGATGATTCTTTGATTGAGTACCATTTAAGAATTAAGGTCTTGTGTGAAGAATTTGCTTTAGCTGGCCGCCCTAGGTTAATCCTAGAGATGTTTAATTTGTGGAAAAAAGGGTTAATAAACACCGAGTGGCATAAAGTAGTGACCAATATAGATTATTGTCCTATAAAGATGAAATGTTGGTTGAAACTTGAAGTGATATATGCTTTAAAAAGGATTGTTGTTTATAAGTTGGGGTAACCCATGTTGCAGGAAGCTACTTTTGCATTAAGGAATGAAGGAAAACCAACTTTCCCCGATTTTCAAACTTGGAACCCAATTGGATATCTGTTTGTTTATGCGCATGACTTGTTGGGGGATCACACCGATTGGCTTCGAGCGGATGGTCAAAGTCACTTCTTTTGGTGGGGAGTGTATGAGGAAATATTACCTCCACCGGCTGATATGGCCCAGCTACCTCCATCAAGTTAAATCAATTACCCAACCCATGTGGAAGAAGTGGATGAGATAGAGGATGAGGTTGTTCTTCCATCTGAAGGAAATGAGGATGAGGAAAGAGAAGAAGTAGTTTACAAAAAGAATGTGAGGATTAAAGGAAGGAAGCGAGACCTATGTTTTGACCCACAAGTCCAAGCTGAATTTTGTAGGTGCGACCTTAAAAGACAGGTCATTGTAGTTTTTGTTATTCCGGGATGTTGTCTATGGTTGTTTCATGTTGTGTTGTTTTGAATCATTATGCTTTGTTTTCAATACAAATGTAAAGGTATTTGTACCTACAATTGAAGTTTTAATGAAAAATTATGTTAAGTTTTATTAAATTGAGATTTCTTCATTTAAGTTTCTTAAGTTATACTTTGCTTTTATATTACTCTCTTGTATGAGAATTTCCGACATTTCTGAATCTTGATATAAAATGTTAATAATGCTACTAGAAGATTGCTTAAATAAGTTAAATAAAATGTAGCACAACCGTGGTAGAGGAAGTAGATGACAAGAGCAAAGCGCGTCTAACGAACCAAATGTGGGGAGAGAACCACAAGCGGCACCACCGCCAAACCCACCAATGGTCGATGCTCAAGCCGCTTTACAAGCGACTTTAGGGCAACTGGCACAAGTGCTTGAGGCCATTCGACAAACTATGCCTGCTCCTGTTCCTGTTCCCGCTCCTACTCCAATACCTACTCCACCGCCCTTGACACAACAAGCATCTGTAGCTATGCTGATACCTCAAAATGCGCAATCCCACACCGTACCTTTACCTCTACCACCACCACCCTCGAGGTCGTACAAGAGCTCTTTGCTCAAGTTCATAAGGAGTAATAGATACTATGAGGAAGCCTTTGGAAAACCCGATGAGGCCGAGGATTGGTTGGCCAAAATAGAATGGTCGTTTGATGCCTTTGAAGTGCCCCACCACTTAAGAGTTAATTATGGCACATACCTGCTAAGGTTGAATGCAAAAGTATGGTGGGAATCTAAGAGAAGGGAGCTCGTGCCACCTGTTACATGGGAGATGTTCCGCTACGAATTCCTTGAGGATTACTTTCCTGGAAGTCTTCGAGTACAGTATAGTGCGGATTTCTACACATATCATAAAGAGCCGCACAGTGGAACAATATGAGATCGAGTTCAGTAGGCTGCTCCAGTATGCCCTTGACTCGTACAAATATAGTGAGGAACTGAAGAGATAGTTTTTCTAAATGGCTTGGATGAGGATATGAGAGTGAGACTTAAAAAGTTTAACATCAAGACTTTTAGGGAATTGGTTGAAAGAGCCCAAATTATTGAAGGGGCCAAAAAGAAAGACAAAGACCGTAGATAGAACACCCTCTGTGTTTGGGAGAAAGTTTTATGGGGAGTCAAGTTCTAGGTATCCCTAGAAGAGGTTCAAGCCGCTCTATGGCTCAAAGGAAATATAAGCGGGGGAAATGGACGAAAGAACATCCCTAAAACCCTAAGTTACTGGAAGTGCAAGGGAGAGCACTACCCTTGGAGATGTCCACAGTTGAGAGACTAGTGCTATTTCTGTGGGGAGGCAAGTCACAAGATCTCTGAATGCCCTAAGAAGGCCACCACAACTTGATTTGTCTGTAAGCAAGTTGGACTTTGCCAACGAGTGCCCACAAAGGACGAGTACCCCAACCAGGACATTTGGAGGATCATCTTCAACAAGGCCCGAAAATAGGAATAGTGGAAAACCCTGGTAGTAGTTCTGGATCGGCTATGCATGGCATGAGGATTTATAATTTAGAGGGACAATGGGTTCGTGAGGAAACCAAGGACGAAGGCTATGAATTGGCTGCCCTAAAGGAAGACGATGGCCAAGATTTTGGACTCGTAACAGGTTAGTCTTCCAGCCCTTGTTTTTGTTTTTCAAATGATTGTAAATTGCTTAGGATCCAAGGGTTATAAAAAGGAAAAGTAAGTATAGTGATATAAGATAAAGTTAGGGAATGGACTAGAATGGTTTGGGATGGTAATTAGTCATGTTAAATACAGGACGCCTATTAATAGATAAGACAATTGCTTACAACTTGTTCAACACTGGAGCCACACACTCATTTATCACCACCGGTTTGGCGAATCAAGTCAGATTACCGATAACCACCACTACTTTTGTCTTTCGTATCAAGACTCCAACCGAAAATGTGGTAACGACTAATGAGGTGTTGAAAGACTGCCTAATAGTGATTCAAGGACATCACACAGGATGTGATTTGATTGTTTTGGAAATGAGTAAGTATGAAGTGATATTAGGTATGAGTTGGTTGACTTTTGCTAAAGCTGTTGTACATTGTAGATGGAAGAAAGTGGAGTTTAAGGACTTGGATGGAAAGGATGTCAAATTTAAGGGAGAAACAACATTTTCAAGAGGAACCGAGTTGAGTTTGTTTAAACTACTTGTAGATGAGGAGGTCGAGACCAAAAAGGAAAGTTCTTTTGGTGCAATGGAAAATAAGGAAGAGTTGCCTCGAGTTGAGGATATACCAGTTGTTAATGAGTTTCCAAATGTTTTCCCTGATGAACTATCATGGTTACCCCAAAGAGGGAGATTGACTTTGAGATTGATTTGACACCAAACACGAAACCGATATCTAAAGCGCCTTACCACATGGCTTCTATTAAGTTAAAGGAGTTAAAGAAACAATTACAAGAACTTTTGGATCAAGGATTTGTAAGGCCAAATGTGTCACCATGGGGTGCACCGGTTTTGTTTGTTAAGAAGAAAGATGGATCGATGAGGTTACTTGTGGACTACTGGGAGCTAAACAAAGTCACAATCAAGAATAGGTATTCGCTCCCTAGGATTGATGATCTATTTGACTAACTACAAGGACCAAGTGTGTTTTCAAGGATTGATCTTCGATGGGGATATCATCAGCTAAGGTTTAAACTGGAGGATGTACCTAAAATAGCTTTCTGGACTCGATATGGACATTATGAATTCTTAGTGATGTCATTTGTGTTGACAAATGCTCCTGCTGCATTTATGGATTTGATGAACCAAGTATATAAGCCCTTTATTAGATAAGTGTGTTGTATTCTTTATTGATGATATCCTTATCTACTCAAAGATGCGCAAGCAACATGAAGAACACCTACGCATGGCATTACAAATCTTAAGGGAACATAAGCTATATAACATATTTTCCAAGTGTGATTTTTGGTTAGAGAGGATTTCATTTTTGGGACATGTGGTATAAGGAGAGGGTATATTGTGGACCCTGAATAGATAAACACCGTAATGGACTGGAAGCCGCCAAGAACAATAACGGAAGTAAGAAGCTTTTTAGGTCTGGTAGGGTATTATAGGAAGTTTGTTAAGGATTTTTTCAAGATAGCTAAACCCTTGACCCAATTAAACCAAAAGAATGAAAAGTTTATATGGACGAAGAAGAGAGACCAAAGTTCTCAAGAACTTAATTTCCACTCCAATCTTGGTACTACCAAATCCCGAGAAGCCCTACACAGTTCATAGCGATGCATCGAGAAATGGTCTCGGATGTATACTCATGCAAGAAGGGAAGGTGATTGTCTATGCTTCAAGACAGCTAAGGCCACACGAACAAAATTACCCTACACATGATTTAGAACTATCCGCAGTGTTGTTCGCTTTAAAGATATGGCGACACTACCTTTATGGGCAAAGGTGCGAGATCTATACTGATCACAAAAGCCTTAAGTATTTGTTCACACAAAAGGAGTTGAACATGAGACAAAGAAGATGGCTTGAGTTAATCAAGGATTACGATTTGGGGATTAATTATTGCCCGGGGAGAGTGAATGTGGTTGCTAATGCTTTAAGTCGAAAAAATCATAGGAAGGTGGCAGCCTTGCTCACTAATCAAAAAGAATTAGTGAAGGAATTTGAAAGGTTAAGTATTGAGTTCATGGGAGGAGATACCGAGATGGAGATAGCAAATTTGGTATTGGAACCCACCTTAGTGGAAAGAATCAAGGTGGCTCAGTGTTACGATGAGATAATACAAAGAATAAAGAGAGAAATTTAAGAAGGAAAATACACTAACTTCACGGTAGATGACGATGATGTAATAAGAATGAAGGGACAACTCTGTGTACCAAATGATGAGGAGATACGAAAGGAGATCATGAGTGAAGCTTAGAATTTTGGGTATACGGTACACCCAACAGGAACAAAAATGTACCAAGATCTCAAAAGACATTATTGGGAACGGAATGAAGCGGACGTGGCCAAATTTGTGTTGAAGTGTCTGATTTGCTAGCAGGTGAAAGTAAGCATCAAAGGCCGGGAGGATTGTTGAAACCCTTGGCAATACCGGAATGGAACCAGTAGGGCATGATGTATATGGGTTATAATATATCGGCTAACCAAGATCGCTCACTTCCTACCAATAAGTATGACTTATTATATGGATAAATTGGCAAAGCTCTACATCAAGGAAATCGTTCATCTACATGGAGTACCAGCTGTGATTGTATCAGATCGAGACCCAAGGTTTGTGTCCAAGTTTTGCTGGAGCACGCAAAAGTGTATGGGAACTAAGTTGCACTTCAGTACAGCATATCATCCTCAGACCGATGGACAGTCTGAGCGAACCATACAAACCTTAGAAGATATGCTTCGAGCATGGGTGATGGAGTTTAAAGGAAGCTGGGAAGCACACTTACCCTTAGTGGAGTTTGCTTACAACAATAGTTATCACTTGACAATTAAGATGCCAACCTATGAAGCTTTATATTGACGAAAGTGCATATCCCTGTTATTTTGGGATGATGTAGAGAAATTGGTTCTTAGACTGGACCTTATATAATATGCCGTTGATAAGGTACAAGTTATCCAACAACGAATGAAGAAGGCTCAAGAAAGACAAAAGAGTTTGGCAAATCTGAAAAGGAGGGTTCTTGAGTTCCAAATAGGAGATCACATGTACTTAAAGGTAAATCCTATCAAGAGTATCCATCGAATCCGCTCATAAGGAAAGTTAAGCCCTCCATATATTGGTCCATTTGAAATAGTTGAACGAGTTGGGGAGTTGGCGTATCGCCTTGCTTTACCACCAAATTTGCCTGGACTACACAATGTTTTTCACGTCTATGTTCTTTGGAAGCATGTAGCTGACCCAAATCAAGTTGTGGAATTGGAATCGGTGTTGTTAAGGGAGAACCTCACTTATGAAAAGCATCTGGTACATATTCTAGATCGAAAATTTCAAAAGTTGAGGAATAAGGAAATCAAGTATGTTAAGGTTCTTTGAAGAAATCATTCACACGAGGAGGCAACCTGGGAGGCTGAAAACAAGATGCGATAGAAATACCCCAATTTGTTTCGGGAATCAGGTACGTGTTTCAAGTTTGAGGATAAAACTTTCTTTAAGGGGGGTAAGTTGTGAACCCCTAATTTTTAGGGTAATATCAAGTTCAAACCCTAAACCGGAAAGTCAACTAGAGACCTTAAGTCAATAAATTCCTAGGAAAACCTAGTAGTTTAGATCCAGCAACCCCGCGTTCCTAAACTAAGAAGTGGAAATACGAGTGAAGAGTGTAGTTTGGTTCGTAATAACATTAGAGTGCTTAAAAAGATAAGATTAACAAATTTTGACCAATTTCGAACCCGATCGATATAGACTTTGAAAGCGTGTTCCGAAGCTCGAGATATTAAATATATGATATTAATACCGTTAGACTCGTAATTTCATAAGATTTTCAAATATATCAGTTATATAATTTTTCAGGTTATAAAAATTACAATTATAATCTTTTTATCGTATTTTCATTACTAGCGGTACTTTAAATGTCTAATCTACTTTTTGATTTCTTTTACACTATTCATCAAGCACAACTACCCATAAGCTATTTCTTATATCCTTACAACCTATTCTTACAATATTTCATCATATTCCTTACAATTTACTTTTCCAATATAACTTTTACTACTTAAATTACTTATTTAATTTTGAATCTTACACAACACAACATAAACAACTCTCCCTCTCTCCCCTAGTAGAACTGGCACCTCCCCTCTCTTTCCTCTCACAATTTGTTTTATTTAATTTCCTTTATTATACAAACCCAAATCCACTTTCCTATATATACCCTTTTATACCAACTTCATTTCACTTTTCCACTTTTCACTAAATCAAACTCTTGTAAAAAAAAATTTTTCCCTCTTCCTCTCCTCTCTTGCCACCGTGACACACACTTACACACACACTCTCACAACATTTTTTTTTTCCTTGAAGATCATGCTCCACACATTTATTAGGTAATAGATCTATACCTTATTACCTTAAAAACATGAAATGGCAAGATCATTCATGTGTGATTCCACTCAAAAATCCCAATGAGCTTTAAGCTAGGGATATAGAAACACTTAAACATGAGATCATTGCCATCACAATGTTATAGATCTTGTTACTTGAGTTATTTTGCTATTACCTTGTTTTATTATCAAGTTATGTTGTTATTATTAATGATTTGTGCATATATTCATCATCTAATCATATTCACATAATCATCATAGTGTTCATGCATTTATAACTAGTATAGTAAACTAGATCTAGTTATTTTGAGTTCATAAATGCATTAGACTTTTGTTTTATGTTCATAAATAACTTGTAATAGCATGATGATAGTAGGAAAATATTAGAAAGCTCAAGATCTACTTTAGTTTCAACAAAAATGATTTTTGAAAATTCGGATAAAAAAGGATCCTTATTTAGAAAAGCTATTTTTCAACTTCAAAATGTGTATTTGGCATTAAAAATAAAGAACTTAGGGAATAGATATCATAAATGAGTGATATTGATGAGAAAAGCTTAGATCTACTAAGGAATATTTCCAAAATAAGGAAAAGTTTACAAAAGTTATGTTTCAATCCCAATAACAAGTTTTAAATTCATAATAAGGGAAGCTTGAATTGTAAACACTCATTTTTCAACTCCAAAACAAGATTTTTATTAAAGAAATGAAAGCCTTAAGGAGTAGGTTTGATTAGGGAATGGTTTTTGAAAGATTAAATGAGTTTTACAGAAAAAACAATCCCAAATGGAAATTTTTAAATTCGGATTTGAAAAGACCATTATTTAAACACCTATTTCCAAATGTCAAAATGATGATTTTCACAAAAAAAATAAATAAATAAATAAATAGAAGTCCTAGTCGATACATGTAATAAAGACCTAATTTTGACAAGGATAAGAGATGTTTATCAAAGTATAATCCTAAAACAAGGAATGATTTCAAAGAATAGATTAAACGATGTTTTCATCCTTTAAATTTTTGTAAAATTCGTAATTAGGTAAATCACCTATTTAAACATCTATTTTCTAACCCAAAATGAAGGTTTTTATTAAAATAATGAAGGTGTTGGGTATATAGGTCATCAAGGTTGAGTTTTGATAAAAGCAAGTGTGATTTTACAAGGAAAAAAAAAAACTATTTTCTTAAGTCTAGTAAATTTCAAAAGTTTTGCAAAGCAAAAGTTTTTCAAAAAGAATTCTTGGTACTATATCATTAAGAATATACATATAGATAGTTCATCTCATCACCTTCATGACAATAGCTTATAGGTATTGCATATATACATGATGCACTTAGTAGAAATAAAGTTAGAAAAATGAAGTCCTCTACATCCTATTTGACATTATCTAAGTACATGAGGAATTAGAATCAGAATTAGAATTAGAATTATCAACACCCATGAATCATGCATAATATTGAGTTATATATGTATATAATAAAGTCTTACAAGATATAATGATAGCTTAGTATCTTTCAAAGCTTTAGTATAATGCTTGGTTTGAAATTAGGAGTTGAATTGTGGAATGGGAAATTCGTATAGTATTCTATGCCCTAATGTTCATAGACCAAACGACCTTTTTTGATGGAAATAACTCTAGAAATAGATAGCTCTCATCGAATAAGTAGAAATCGGAATATAATATGCGAAATTCCGAGTTAAAATGACCAAGTTATGGCCGTTTTAAGTTGGAATTTTCTCTTAAACAAATTTTGACAAACTTGTTAGAATAGAATTTATGAGTTCATTCAAAATTCATAGAAATACTCATTAGAGTTTTTTCTTTTGATTAGGAGACTTGGGAGATGTACTAGACTTTCTTGAAGACTACTACGATTAAGTAGATTTTCGCGCCTGGCAAAGTGAGTTTCACTATCTTTAAATTTATGCTTTTGATTGTGCTTGTAATGTTAGTGACATTAGAATTAGGGAAAAAATAAAAATTTCATTGTGTGTATATGAGTTCTACTTGGGTGAATCAATGATAAGAATATCGAAATGAGCTTGTTGTAAATACTTATATGATTTAGTGTAGAACTGATGTATCTGCCATATCTATGATCGCACATAAATTGTTAAATTATTATGCCATGATCTTATAATCAAATTGGCCATGCATCCATATGTGAGTCACATTACATAGGTTATTATACCTTTATGGGAAGAAGGCATAATAGTTGAGCAACAAGGGTCCTATAAACTCGAATGTTGGCGTAAGAGCTGGAATTGGAAATGTGTGTGGGTAAGCACCTGTATCAACCATAATATGAGTGAGAAAAATTTAAATCTATGGTCGTATGGGTTTGAAACACCTAGCCCTGAATGGAGGGCATAAATCCATTCAACATAAGATTTCCAAAAAGGTCTTATGTATTATATGCTTACGTGCTTGTGCATTTCATATGGTTGTTAATATAACTTGCTTGATATATATATTGTTTGTTGAGTATTTAATTTTGGAAGTGAAACTCACTAAGCTCGTAAGCTTATACCCCTATAGTTTCCTATTGCAGTATGAATATTTATGGCTATCTCCGAGTAGCCACTTTCCTAAGGTACAGCTTTTGGACCTTAAGGAGCTTTTTAAGCAAGTTAGGACCTAGATGTGGGCATAGACTTCTAGTTGAATCTCCTTAATCTATATATATATATATATATAATATTGATGTAAGAGACTTTTGTGGACCCATGGACTCTTAATATTTTGATGGGGGTATGCCCCTTAGCTCATGTAATAGATTTATCTGGTTATAACTGTTAGGATTTACATTCTTATCACTATGTATGTCTCCTTAAGCTATTTTGATTTTAAGTATGCTTCCTTATATATTGAATGTGAGCCTTGCACCCGGTGTTTAAACTCATGAAGTGACTAAGGTTGTCATACTTGAGTTTAGATATCAAGTGTGGCGGACTGTCGCCTTTATGATACCTTTTGGAGTGTGAAATATAAGGTTATGGAAGCAATAATATGTTCATGTTTTATCTTGTTCATGACTAAACTCCCATTATATTATTTTTATTATGTTGTTATATTATTATTGCTTCAATCTAACTTTATATATATTATTATGTATATCTATATCTATATCTATATTTTTTAGAGCCTAAATTGCTCACTAACTTCTCACTAACTTGCTCTTATTATTATTGTTCTTATTACTATGATTTTTATTTTTCTTTCTTTTCTTATTCTTTTGGGACTAGTCTATTCTGAGTCCCGGGAATCTTTGATGAAGTTAAGACTCCCACTACTTGACCATATTATTATGCTTATTTGCTAATTATATTTCTTTCTATCTTATCATGATTATTTTTTACCTTTTTCATTGCTACATAATCATATTCATGTATGATTACAATGTTGTTGTCTTAATAAAAATAAAAAATGGGTTCTTTCTTTAATAAAGAAAAGTAAACTAAATTTCTTTTTTATAGTTATTGTCACGCCCCAATAGGTACCCTAAAGGTGACAGTCCGCCACACTCAATATTAAAGCTTAAGTATGACAACCTTAGCCATTCCCAAAAGCTTTTACATCAAGTGTAAGGCGCACTTCCACAACTTTAGAAGACCATACATGGAATTATGAAGCTTAAGGAGATATGAAAACACATTAAGAAAAGAGGATTCACAATAATTATGTGTTCATGGCAAAGGCTTTACATACTTAGGAGCAACTCCCTAAATTACTAATCTATTCTATACATATTAACATGCTAATACTGAGCTACACTTTAACCAAATTTCTAATGTTCAAAAGGGATTACCTGCCCGCATGGTCCACGTGGCCTTAACCATAAGTAAGGAACTGCAAAAGATATCTATCGGGGTATAAGCTACTAGGCTTAGTGAAATCCCAAAATTCATACTCGAAGAAAATTTATCAATCAAGTTTATTATTCAAACATATGAAATGCAACAACCACGTGAGCATACAAGACATATGACTTTCGGGAATCATATGTTGAATGAATTTACGCCCTTCATTCGGGGTTGGGTATTCAGGCCAATTACAGCCACAACTTTTAAAACACTTTTATAGATCTTACCGGCTCCTATACGCCATCAAAAACTTGTAGTTATTACAGGCTCCTACTAGCCATCAAAAACTTGTAGTTATTACAGGCTCCTACTAGCCATCAAAAACTTGTAGTTATTACAGGCTCCTACTAGCCATCAATTTAAGTAGTTCTTACTGGCTCCTACTCGCCACTGACATGATATACCGGTTATGTCTACCACCACTATTATACACTTGTCCCACCAATTGTATAGTAGTGAATGCAATGTGACTCAACATATGAAGTGCATGAATAATTTCTTTAATTAAAGTCTAGTAGTTATTTAATTCTTTCAAGTGATCAATCAATTTCAAACACTTCAAGATATTAATTCACATACAACTTTATTACAAACAAATCGGGTTTCGATATACTTAGTATTCTTTCAACATATTATCATACACTTCACTTTGATTTTTCTTAAACTCTAGTGCAACTAATTTTTACAAGCACAATCAAGAGTACGAAAAATAACAGGGAATAAACTCACGATGCCATTGTCGTCTATTCCTCTAAGCGGATGAGTCGTTCACACACTCCACTTAATCGTAATAGTTCTCGTGGTAAAGGAATCCTTCCTCGGGGTCACCTAACCAAAGAAAATACCCACATTGAGTTTTTCTTGAAGATTTTCTTGAATTTTGACAAAACAATGTCAAAGAACGTTAAAGTTCGTATAAAAGAATGTTCTAACTTAAAATGGCCATAACTTGGTCATTTTAACTAGGAATCGCACATATAATATACCGATTTCTACCTACTCGAAAAGCTATACCCATTTCCAAAATTATTTTCAACAAACAAGGCCATATAGGCTTCAAAAAAGTAGCGACAAAATTCACCACGGATTTCCAAGTAAAAACAACTTTGGTTCAAGAAATCAAAATTTGTTTGATAAATACTTAGTTATCTATATAGTTGAAAAATTCTCTTTTTATAACTATATAACTCATATTTAAGCATGCTCAAGTGTCTTGTTGTCCAAAATATTTTTTCTTAGGTAAAACAATGTCGGGTTGAAGCTTTTCGGAATTTGTTTTTGTGAATTTCTTTGAAATGAATACCTTGTTTTCTTTATTTTCTAAAAACGTTTTATGTTGGTTTTATTTATCTCTTTCCAAGTAACTTTTGAAAATAAAATTTTCTACTTTCTAAGTTACATTAATACTATATTTGAAGTTTTCTAGGAAATATGTTATTCTTCATTTTTCTTGTGTAAATTCCTTTGTTTACTTGTTTTGCAAAAATTCCTTACTTGATATTTCTCATTATTTTTCTCATTTTCAAAAGTAATCATCCATGCATGAAAATTTGTTTTCTTCATAAAAACAATGTGGAGCAATTAAGGACTTTTTGTAGAAAAACTAATTTCTATAATCTTATTAATTCTTCTTGTAACTTGAAAAGAAATGACTTTATTATTTTCAAATCATAAATTTTCTTTGCCTATTTGTTTGCAAGGTCTTTACTTAAAAATTTCCTTAGTCATCCATCTTATTTTCTTTCTTTATGAAAAGAACCATTTTTGTCAAAAAAATATTTTCTTTTGAAAAACAAGGTGGGATAATAAAGATCTAAGTGGCTCCTTAATGTAAAAGTAGTTTATAAAATTATAGTGAGTTCTTTTTGTAACATGAAAAGGAATGAGTTTATTTGTGTTGCTTTATAGATTATAAACTTATTTCTAAGTGACAAAATTCTTCTTTTTATTTAAATAAAATTATGGACAACAATCTAAATGAACATGATTATGAGAATAATAATAACCAAAATAACATAAAGCATAATAATAAAGTCAAGTATTGGAGTCTTAGCTTTTTCAAGGCTCCCGGGACTAAGAAGTAAACTAGTCCCATAATAAAATGAAATGAAAGAAGGAAAAGCTTGTTTTGACTTGATGAGGACAAGTCTAAGACTAGAGACTAGTCTTAAAAACAACTTGAAATAAATAAATTGCATTAAAGTAAATAAATTGCATGAAAGGTAAATAAATTGCAAGATCATGAGCTTATATGCTCTAAATAATATATGTAGCTATGTAGATATAAAAGATAGGCATGAACATAAAAGAGACATAAATGAACATAAGAGAAACATAAATGAATATGAACATAAAGAAATTATGATTATGAACAAAAACAAAGTATGAACCTATTGTTGCTTTCTTAACCTTCATGGTTTTAGAAAACACACACTAAGCTCATACTAAGTAGATGAACATGGAAACTTCTTGAGGAACTTTTACCTAAAGAAGATGAGCTTAAAGAGGACTTCTTGAAGAAATTCTTGGAGAGATTTTGAGAGAGTAATTTTAGTGTAGAAGTGGTGTGAAAGAAGTGAAAGAGGAGGGAGGGTATTTATAGGATTTTGAGGAGTGATTTTTGTGTGATTAAAATAAATGCAAAATTAAAACAAATTGAAAGGGAAGGGAGAGATGGGGCGCCGACCATTGTCCTTGAGAGGGGGAATTGATTTATTTTTTTGACTTTTTGAAAAATAAAAGATGTAATATGTAAGGTAGATGTGATATAAAGTTATAGGAAAGGTAAAAAGTTAAGATTATAGGTTATGTAGAGAGTAAGAATAGGTATAAGAAAAAGTAGAGATAAAAGAATAGTGTAGAATAGTAATGAATAGTGTAATGTAAAGTAGATATGACAATTAAAGTACCGGTAGTAAGAAAATACGCGTATAATAGCTATATCTGTTATTTTTACTTACCGAAAAATTACGAAACTGATATTTTTGGGAAACTTATATTTTTATGAGTCTAACGGTGTATTCGGAATATTTTTACTAGTCCGGGCTTCCAGACACGTTTTTCGAGAACTGTGTCCAATCGGGTTCGAAGGACACCCGAATTTCGCAAAACTGAAACTTTTATAAAACCTATGGTTATTGCGGACTATTCGAGCTAATTATCCCAACTTCGTTTTTCCGGGCCAAGGAAAACGGCAATGCCGGATTTAGATTGATTCGGTAAACCAGAGTTTTGTTGACCTTTAGGGTTTCGTTTGACTTCCGGTTTAGGGTTTTATGCTAAACCGATTCCGAAAATTTAGGGGTTTACAGTTATCAATTAACAAAGGATTTTTCAATAAAAGACCTAATTATTGTTTTTAATAAATTCTTTTCAAAAGCTTAGACAAGTTAATCATAAATTTTAAAGTATGGTTAATGAAGAATTCTTCAATAATTAAACTAAAGTAGATACACACACTTTTCAAAAGTTTGACATGAAAGCTTTAGTTTAAAACTTAAAACTAATGACTCTTTGCTATACAAATCTCTCATAAAAACTTATTTATAAGAATTTTTTTTACCATCTTTATAACAAATACTAAGAACTAGACAAGTTTTTAAAATTAAGATAAAATCAATTCACTAGATTATAAGCCCACTTAGATAAATAAAATTTGTCAAAGAAAGAAAGTTTTGAATATGATAAATTTAATCACCAAGAAGTAAAAGAATATAATCATAAAGAGGAAATATACACGTAACATAACTTAAAACATCAGAAGTCATCAACCACTTAAGAAAAATTTTGAAAACTTAATTTTCAACCACTAGAAATTAAAAAAAAAATTGTAGGTATCTCAAGAAAACCGAGTTTTTGAAAAATTAAATTTATCTTTGAAAAAATTAGGAAATGAAATTATAATAGGAAAACATTCACTTATAATAACCCAAGAATTTTTAAGTTTTCTTTCTAGCAACTTAAAAAGGAAAATTTTCAAAGTTTTATCTTTTAAAACTCTTAAAGACAAATTGTTTTGTGAAAAATAAATGTTGAGACAACACTACAAAATCATGCATATAATATGAGTATATATATATATGTTCAAAGGATTTTTCAACTATACAAATATCCATGTATTTGTTTAAAGGTTTTTAGATGAAGGAAAGATGGAAAAATTGTATTTTTAAAAGCTGGAAATTTTGCAACTGTTCTATCCCCTTTTGTTCAGGGACCAAAATGACCCATTTTGACAAAAATAACCTTAGAAATAGACAGATCTTTTCGAGTAGATCGAAAACGACATATAATATGCGAAATTCCGAGTTAAAATGAGCAAGTTATGACCATTTTAAGTTAGAATTTCCACAAATCCGATTTTTACCGCAAAAAGAAGATAGAGTTGGAAAATTTAAGTAGAAGCTCGATGAATATTTATTTGGGGTATTTCTTTTGTATAGGTGATGTGGAAGGAGAAGTCTCGTATCCCGAAGATTACTTTGATTAGGAGTTTATTTACGTCATGGCTAAGTGAGTTTACTTCCTTAAGTTTTCGTACTCATGCTTGTGCTTATAGTGTTAGAGGCACTAGAAGTAGGAAATGACAAAAATGGAATATGCATGATAATTTTATTTGAAGGTATACTAAACATATCGACACATGAATTGTTGTTAATTAAATTGTGTTTTATTATCATGATGGAGTGTCTACAAATTTTATGATCGCCCCCTTAGCTATTTTAATTACATGAAAGAATTTAATAAATGGATTCATGCATGTCATGTAGTGGGTCACATTTCTTTGCTATTATACACTTGGTGGGATAAGGGATAATAGTGTTGGTTGGTATAATTGGTAGTATCTACGTATTGGCGAGTAATAGCCGATATAATCTACATATTTTTGTGTTGGTGAATAGTAGCTGGTATGATCTATAAAAGTTTTATTTTAAAAAAAGGTTGGTCGTCATTAGCTGGTATACTTAACCTTGAATGAATGGCGTAATTCATTCAACATATAGCTCCTAAAAAACCATATGTCTTGCTTGCCCACATGTTTGATGCATCATATATGCTTGTTCAATTATAACTTGTTTGATATCTTGATTCGAGTATGATGACCTGAGAATATTCTCACTAAGCTAGTTAAGCTTACACTCCCATAGATTTTGTTGTCGCACGAACACCTTTTAATCTACCTGAGGACTGGGATAAGCCACGCTTTTTGAGAGCTTTTTGGGGAAATTTGATCAAGGGCTTTAGATAGGAATTCCCTTAAAATCTTTTGGCTATAGATTTTTATGTATGTAAGACTTAAGTTGTATTGTAGATCCTTAGATTTGATTGGGGGAATGCCCCTAAGTTTATGTAAAGACCTTACTATCTGGTGGATATATGTTTATTAGTTCTTGTATGCTTTATATTACTACCTAAACCACATACCCCACTAGTGTCTCCTATTACTGTGTTAGACGTTTTACATATAATATTAAGACTTAATAAGGTAGTCATTCTTAAGTTTTAATACTGTATGTGGCAGACTGCCACATTTAGGGTACTCTTTGAGACGTGACAATGACTTTAGAGTAAACTTAATAGACCCCTATTTAGGGTCATAACACCAATTGTTGAAAAAAATTAAATAAAATCAAAGCACAGCTAGGCTTGTTTACTCATACATGCTGAAGCAAAAGCTATAAAGCAGGTTTCTAAAACCGATTTTAAGTTCACTTATCTAACCATTATATCTTTCATCCTTTTATGCACAATTACAACTATAATAATAAAGGGATAAGGGAAGGAAAATATTACACCGGATTTCATGTGGAGTTCGGCCTACCCTTTAGTCTCCAATCCACAGTTGTCTCACTCAAGGAAGACTTCACACATTTTATTCAAATAACAATGCCTCATGAAGAGGATTTCACAAATGCCTCAACACAAATAACTTTACATAATGGCTCATAACAGGGACTTCACTCAATGCCTACACACATGTTGGACTCACATAAGTGTCTTAACACATGAAGACTTCACTAAAACACTCACAAACAAATGAGCAAATAGTACCTTATAATGTTAGCTCATTAATCTCACTATGATACTATTCACTTAATAGAAACAAATATAAACATAGAGTATTTTTACATAATATATCAAGTTAAGGTCTACTCTCTTATCTCTTTTCAAAAAACACCTCAAAACGTTCTATATATAGTAGCTTTAAAAACATAATCGTTTTCCCCCAAAAAAACCTCTAACAATTAAATTTGAAAGTTTGTAACGACTATTTTTTAAACTATTACGCCCTAGACTTGTCAAGCCTTAAACTTGTCGCGCCTCAATTTACCACGCAACCAAGTTTGTGCTCATCGAGCCTTAGATTTATTCTTGTCATGCCCTAGAGTCAAACTTGTCGAGCCTTTGATATGACCCGTGATTCAGTCTGTGTATTTTGTTTTGGTCCACTCATCACGCCTTGGGTTGACACTTTGATTAAACCAATTAAACCCTTGATGGAGTCCATAATCAAAGTCGCGATCAAGACTGGGGCATGACAATTTGTTCCTATACAATTTGCAAAGAACAACATACAAACATAAACACATATATGCAAATTAAAGCTTAACCATATAAAAAAAATTCTTATTAAATGTAGCTTAACTAAGTTGTGGAACATTTGTGCAATACATTTCCTCATCAAAATAAGATTGTAACTACCCTTAATTCATCAATCTTCCCCTTTTTGATGATTAATTGAAAATGCAAAGTCTTGGTCGAGAGTCACATCGATGGCTGGACGTATTAATTATTCAAGGCATGACAAGCTCAAAACCAACACTTGACAAGCTCAAACATATACAACTATGGTCAAGGGTCAAAACCAAGATGCGATGAATGTAGGGCGGGACAAGTCTGAGGCATGACAAATCTAAATTCAAGACTCAATGGAATCTACATGAGCAAAGACTTGGTCGAGGGCTAGAATGAAAGTGTGACACTTTGTGGCGTGATAATTTAAATGAATGAGCTGATGTAGCAAAAAGAGCCATTAAAGGGCACTTAATGCTTGGTAACTTAAAGACATTATCTTTAACAGACATTTGAATTTTTGAAGGCTATAAATACTTTATCCTTGGAAGATTCAAAAGGGCGTGAAGTGCAAAAGTGAAAACGAGCTTTTATTTGCGAATAAGCAAATCATTACTTTTCTTCTTCGCTTATTCATTTACTTATAAATATCTACAAAGAGAGAAAAAAAATATTCTAGTACTTTGTGCTATCTATCAGAGAGCATCTAGAGAGAGAAAAGAAATATTTTATTTCCTATATGTTGTAAAGCGGGTATTTTGCTAAGCTTGAACATGTATTTATGGTGATAAATAAAGTGATTGTGAAGTCCTAGATTGGAGGCATTGGTGGATCGTGGAAAGTAGGAAATGGGTCAAACTTGATGTTAAATCTGGACCCAAATTTTCTATTCCTACTCTTTTATATTTCATATTATAATCTGTTTTTATATTATATGTTGCTAATTTAAAGTTAATTTTGATCTGTTGCATTAAAATTAGTTTTTTGAGCTTTTTAAGGCAAATACTCAATTCACTCTACCCCTTTCCCCCCACCCCTCCTTGTGTATTTTCTAGTGTGTTTTCATGTTTTCATTTGGTATCAAAGCTTTGTCTCTATTTTTCTTTGCTTAATCACATATAGAGAAAAGACCATGGCATCAAATGCACTAGGGTTTCCAGAAGGGCAAGCTATCAATAGACCATCGCTTTTAATTGAGGCTAACTACCTATATTGGAAGTGTATAATGAAAATTTTTCTAAAAGCTTAATATAGATTAATATGGAATGTTATAGAAAATGGATCTTTAACTATAGAAGGAAAAGAAGAAAGAGATTATAGCGAAGATGATTGGAAAAGATTAGATTTGAATGAATTTTCTATGAACATATTGCATTGTAGGCTGAATGAAAGTAATTTCAATAGAATTTGCACATGTAAATCTACTAAAGAAATATGGGATGAACAAGAAAGGAATTATGAAAGAACTTCTAGAGTTAGGGATACGAAAATAAGTCTTTTGTGTGGTTAGTTTGAAAACTTTAAAATGCTTCCAAATGAATCTATAGATGAGATGCATAATAGATTCATTAGCATCATAAATCGCATGAGTGTACTTGGAAAGAATTTTACTAACTTGGAAATAAATTTTAAACTTCTCAGGTCACTACTGAGGATTAGGAAGCAAAAAGAATTACCATAGAAGAAGCACAAGATTTAAGTGCTATAAGCAAAGAATAACTCCTTGGAGCACTCAAAACATAAGAAATCCTTAGATCACTCAAAACATATGAGCTCATTAAGAATTAAGGAGAGAAATCAAATAAGAAAGCCATTGCCTTGAAAGCTACAAGTCAAAACTCTAATTAAGAAGAAGATGATGATGATGATAATAAGGAACTTATCTTGATGGCTAAGAAGCTTAAGAAGTTCATGAAGTCCAGTCAAAGAGAGTAGATGATGACAGTAGATCATCTAGACACACAAAGAAGGAAGTGATAACTTGTAAACCCCCAAAGTTTTACGATCGGTTAAGCTTAAACCCTAATTAAAAGGTCAAGTAGAAACCTTAAAGCAACAAAACCCTAGTTAGACGTAACAGTTTAAGTCCGACAATCCCGCGTTCATAACCCTAAGAGATTAGTATGAGATTAGTAGGTAGAATATTTCGTAATAACATAAGAAAGCTTTAAAATATCATATTAGTCAAATCGTAATTTGTTTAAAACCTGATTGGATACAGTTTTCGAAAAGGGTGTCTTGGGGCTTGAAATAGTAAAAATATTGTGAATATACCGTTAGACTCATAAAAACATAAGGTTTTCAAAAATATCAGTTTTATAATTTTTTCAATAACTAAAAATATCATATATTGTATTTATATGCGTATTTTCTTACTACCGGTATTTTATTAGTTATATCTACTTTACATTACACTATTCATTACTATTCTATACTATTCATCTATCTCTAATTTTTCTACCACCTACTCTTACACTCTACATACCTATTTTTCTTACTTTTTACCTTTCTCATACACTTTATATCACATCTACCTTACATATTATTACTTTTAATACACAAAATTAAAAAAAATCTCTCTCTCTCTCCTCTCTCTATGGCCGGTGCCCCCTACCCCATTTCTTACTCTAATTTTTTTTTTCAATTTTTCTTTATTTTAATCACAAAATTTCCTCTCCTCATTTTCCTATAGATACCCCCCTCCTCTTTCACTTCATTCACATATCTACTACCTACAAATTTACTACCAAAAACTTTCTCAAAATCTCCTCTCAAATACTTTCCCAAAATACTCCCAAACTTTCTTCTTCTTCATACACAAAACCCATTTACACATACTACCCCATCTTCTATTTAGGTAAAAATTCTTTTCATGTTTTTACTACCATGTCATGTAACTTTACATGATCATGGTGTGAGTTTCCTAAACTTATTGTTATGGAAGCTACATTATGTTCATGTATTGTTCTTGTTCATGAACATCCATTTCTATATTTTTATGTTGTTATTATACTTTACTCATATTATTGTTGTTATTATGCTAACTTCTTATTCATATCTAACTAAATATATTTATGTATCTATATATATTCTTTAGAGCATATAAGCTCACTTGTTATTTATTTATTTTAATGATTTGCAATTTATTTATTTCATACTATTTTAAGACTAGTCTTAGACTTATCCTTATCAAGTCAAAACAATTTTCTTTTTAGGACTAGTCCATTTCTTAATCCGAGAGCCTTGATTAAAAGCTAAGGCTCTCAATACTTGACTTATATTATTTTGTTGTTATAATTTTACTTGTTATTATTCTCATATTTATGCAAAATAAAGGTTGTTGTCTAAATCGCAAAGTTTAAACTATACTTTTTACAAAAGAGATTTTTGTTACCAAAGAAGAGTTCTAAAAGAAATTTGGAGTTTTTAAATTAATAAAAAGAATCCATTTTTCTCAAAGCCTTAGGAAGAACTCATTATAATTTTAAAAATTCCATTATTTTGAAAGGCTTTTTCTAAAACCATAACTATAATAGTAATAGAGTTGTTTTCTAAAAATAAAGAAGATGATTCTTTGTTACAAAAATGTTTTCCTTAAAAACATAATAGAAAGGAAACCCCATAAAAAGGATATATAAGATTTCAAACTAAGATTTAAAAAGATCAAAATAATAATCAAAGGAAATACATAGGAAACTAATAGGAAAAGTGACACTAGTGTTAGAAGTTTCAAAAAGGAAAAATAGAGAAATTCATTTTTTTAAAAAGTCACCAAGGAAAATAGTGAGATAAACATAAAATACTTTTTGACAAGAAAAGAATCAAAAGCTTCATTTTTAAAGAATTTATAAAAGGATTTCTTGTAAATTATGACTTTTCCAAACTTCTAACTAATATTGTTTTTACTAAAGAGTTTTGGTTGGACAACAAACACTTGAACATATATGAAATATGAGCTATAAATCTATAAAAAGGAATTTTTCAACCATATAGATAACTAAGTAATTATCAAAAGATTTTTGAACGTGTTGAGGCTTCACATGATTGATTATGGGGTGGGAATTTTCGTAGTGAATTTGGTTACCCATGTTTTTTGACCTAAAAGACCTTGCTTGATAGAAATAACCTTAGAAATGGATAGATCTCTTCGAATAGGTAAAAAAATGTATATAATATGCGCAATTCCGTGTTAAAATGACCAAGTTATGGCCATTTTAAGTTGGAATTGTCTTCTACACTAATTTTGAAATTCTTATGACATCATTTTGTCAAATTTCGAGAGGGTTATCAGGAAATACTCATTATGGGTATTTTTCTTGACTAGGTAATCCCAAGGAAGAATATCTATATCCCGAGGACTATTTTGATTAAGTAGATTGTTCAATCGACTTTTTCATTTAGAAGAAGTATCGCCATGGCAACGTGAGTTTATTTCTTTGAATTGTGTATTTGATTGTGCTTGTGGTATAGATGCGTTAGAATTAAAAAAAAAAAAAAGAAAAAATGTTATGTATGTAAAGTTGTATCAAAGAACACTAAGAATATCGAGACAGGAATTGGTCGTAAAGGATTACTTGTCTTAGTATAGACTTTGATATGTTTGAAATTCTATGATCACTTTAAAATTGACAATAATGATGCTATGATATTTTAAATAAATTACTACATGCATACCACGTAGTGAGTCACATTGCATGGAATTATTAACCTTGGGTGAAAAGATAGTAACACGATTGAAAGCAATGCTTGGCGGCAATGATCGAAAGCAAATGCTTGGCGTAAGGAGTTAAAACAATGCTTTGTGGTAATTTGAAAGCATGGCTCGTCACGAGAAGACTTAATATGCTTGGAGGTAATGATCGAAAGCATGAATTAACTAAGATGACTTGGTCTGAGATTACTTATTATCACCTAACCTCGAATGGAGGGCGTAAATCCATTCAATATATGGCCCTCATAAAACTATATGCTTTGCTTGCTTACATGTATGTTGCATTTCACTTGAATGCTTAAATAACTTGTTTGAATTTTTGCTACTTATATTTTACTTATATAAATAATTCTCACTAAGCCTGTTAGCTTATACCCTATAGATATCTTTTGCAATTTAACTTTTTGTGGTTGAAGCCATAGGGACCTTGCACCTAGGTATTTCCTTTTTTGAATAAGGAATTTTAGATAAAGTTTAATGTTAGCTTAGATGTAGATTTCATAGAAAAATTTATTGTAATAGACTCTAGCATTTTTGTCGGGGGAATGCCCCTAAGACTTGTAAGAAATTATTTATGAATAAATGAATATTATGATTTCCATTTTTTAATTTGTTATTGTATCTTCTTAAGCTTCATATTTCAAAGTATGGTCCTCTAAAATTGTGAGAGCATGCCTTACACCTAATATTGAAGCTTATGGGAATAACTAAAGTTATCATACTTAAGCTTTAATATTCAATGTGGCAGAGTGTGACGTTTAGGGAACCCTTTAGGGCATAACATAACTAACTTTAAATGTCATAAATTAGAAAACATCCAACATTACTATCAACTACTTAAGAAGGCATCAAGGAGACCTAGAAAAGAAGCACTCGTTGCCACTTGGAGTGATGATGACTCAAGTGACTCAGATAAGAATGTGTGCTCCATGGCACTAGACGATGAGGTAAGTTTCCCTTCTTCTCCTTCTTATGATAAGTATTATGCCATGTATGATAAAGTATGTTGTAAGTTAGTAAAAGTAGAGAAAAAGAATAGTATACTTAAATCTTTAATGATGGAAGTAGGAGAAGAACTAGCAAATTTTCAAATCAAGCATAAGGAAATTAAATCATAAAATGAAAAACTATATGAAGAAATAAATAGTTTGGAATTTGAAAATAATGAGATAAATAATAAGTATAAGAAGTTAAAAGGTAAAAATGATGGATAAAGCAAGATCGATGAGAAATTAACAATTGAAAGTGATTTACTTGATCTAGAAGTTAACACTTTAAATGGTGATGATAAAAGTGATGATAATGTTGTATGTACTAGTCATAGCAATGATGAAATTTTTTAAAAGCTAGCTTATCTTAAAAATGAAAATGAAAGGTTGAATAATAACTTATGTGATGCAAATGTTACCATAGCCAAATTCACCAATGGAGACAATAATTTGAGTACTCTCCTTAGAAAATAAAAATGTGATTTTAACGAATATAGAATTGGCTACGATAGAAACAATTATTGCAAGTCTCATAAAACCAAGTTTGTGAGAGCTACTCATAAAACTTGCAACTATTGCGGCAAACTTGGCCATATTGTACACAATTGTGCAATAAGAAAAGCTATGCATTTGGGACACAAAAGCAAGTATGTTTGGGTGCTAAAAAGGGAAATATTTCCTCTAATTAACCACAAAGGACCCAAGCAAAATGGATACCAAAAAAATGATTGTATTTTTGTAGGTACCCTAATTGGTTCCAAGGGAGAAAAATGTGATATAATCTCAACTTGCTTGAGTTTAGTGTTTTAAGCCCTTTATGTTCTTATATAATGTGTTGATATACTTGCATATGCAAATTTTCTTATTTTGAGATGCCTTTGTGCATGTTTTGAGCTAAAATTGGGCTTTGAATACATGAAAATGGTTTTTCATGCTTTTGATGCATAAACAATGTTTATACATGATGTTTATACATGCTTAATATTGTTTTCTAAACTCATTTGAAAAATTTGAAATATTTGAATATTATCTTAAGCTTATTTGTGCACGATTGAAAAACATATTCTCTAATTTTTTAATAGCAACTTGCACAAATTTATAATATGAGGATGCTTATTCATGTCTAAAACCTTTTAGAACTTGTATATTGTCTATGCATCTCTCATTGTTTGTAGCATCATAAATCTGTCATCTTTTTTCTTATGAGTACAAAGGGGGAGAAGTGTAGAATACACGGTTAACAAGCATGATGTGTATTTAATGAGCTCAAAGGAGGAGCTAAATGATGAATTAAGTGTAGTTTGTGTTCTCCTAAAATTAAGTATTAAGTCTTTGAATCAAATTTGAAAAATTTCTTTTGAAACCTAGATGCTTATTTGAGGGGGAGTATGCTAAATTGAAAAAGGGGTTAATTGTACGTGATTGTTCTCATAAAAAATGAGGAGATTGTTGAACTTGTATATTCAATGTGAATTTTTATGAGATAATATAATGCACAATTAACTATTCAATTATGGTAAATTGTATTTAATTAGTCAAACAATATGATGAATAATAAGCTAGAATATATATGTGTATATTATTTGTTTTTGTGGAGATCGTGTAGGTTTTTAGCAACAACAAATTAGTGATAAAAAGGCTAAGTCGAGAGATAGACATGTAAACCCTGGAAATTTTTCACGTTAGTACACGACTCTATAATAGAAAGTATGAACTAGTTAGTAAATGTAGAATTCAATAAAAACCTAAGAATGGATCCATAACTTAAATTTGGCTGAGTTAGAATCTAAGAACCGAATAAAGAACTTCTTTGACCCTAATTAATACCAAAAAATGAGATTTCGTATCTTGAACTTATAATTCAAGATATGATTAAAGGAGACCTAAATTTTCAAACCCGAAACTTGTCATACAAATAGATTAAATAGAAAAATATAAATATAGAGATTAAATGACTACTATTGAACTTAATAAAAACCTAAGACTAGAACAATAAGTACTAATGAGCATATACATGGATTTAAACCCTAAAATTCGAGATTCCTAGATAGTAATGAACACTACTGATAAGATTTCATAGTGAGTATCAAAACCTAAGATATATAGATAACTTAGCTTCTATATCAAATGTGATATTAGGGAGTTAATCAACTACGCTTATAGTTGAGAAATGATTACCTAAAGATAAACCGTTAGGATTATAAATACACAACAAAAACATAATAGATATATAACTAAAGATCTAGACTTCAAATAAATATTTGAATCACACCATTGTTCTAATTAGGGTTTTCTTAAGCTATTGCAGCCTAAAACAAAATTGACCTAATAAGCTTAGGAAACCTTAATCGTGGGAGATAAAATTTTAAAAATAATTAATCGTGTAAATTTAAAACTTAAATTTGTATTGTTCGATAACTTAGACATTTTATAGAATTCAATAAAAATATTTTTGTACAAAAACTCTCAAATATTAGCTAATTTGTACCTGATTCACTTAATAAACTACCCAAATATATGTATAATTGTTATCTAAATATTAGTATTATATATTTATGCTTGCATAATTCGGTTAGATGTATAAATGTAGGCTTTCGATGTTCTTGAAAAGTAAGAACTGAAATTTGTTCAAATAATGCATATAAGGTCAACAAAATCAACTCTTTAAGCCAATCAAACCTTGCCAACTCAACCCCTCATTAATGACAACAAAAACAATTGATAAAACAGTGCCAAATTGTAGAAAATTCGGATGCAAATCAGCGAAGGAAATGCTCCTGCAAGTCTTCTTCTTTTTCTTTATATATAATAGGTTTAAGCATCTTAATGGACAAGCAAACAAGCACAACTTTCTCTTGAAATTTCCAGATCAAAACAACTCCCAAGTAGTAGCCAAAATGAGCTAAAAACAGAAATCAAACCGCTCTAATCATCCTAGTTTGAATCAAAGGAAAAATTAGCACGAAAAAACGCTTGAACTAAGAATGAGGTAAGTTGATGTAATTCGGGTTGTTTTTTTTTTTTTTAAACTAAGGATTGGAACTGACTTTTGATGATCATAGGATCATAACCAACAAAAAAACAAGCTTCAAATTTCATCAGATTGGCTCGAGTAAGTTAATTTTCAAAAACCCTAGTTTTACCTTGTTGATCCGAAAACCATGAATCATGTTGTTGCTTTGATATTTTAAGTTGATATTTAAGCAGTAAAAGGTTGTAGAAACTCATAAGAATCGAATCATTGGCTGTGGAACGTCAGGATTCGGCTGAAATTGACTGAGCTCATCGGGGAAGATGATGAATAATGTTTTCCCTAATGAGCACGGAAGGAACATGGGCGTGTTCCACCCCGTGTACCTCTTGGCTTTCATTTTTTAATTTTTTTTTTATAAATCGAAGTTAATTAAACTAAATTATATAATAATTATTGTTATAAATATTTTTAGGACTGTTATTATTTATTTTTTTTTCTGTAAATATTAAAAGTGTTTTACTTATTAGTAATATAATATTAATATTTTTGAAAGTTCAGTTTAAAAATGAAAAAATTTTCGGTATTAATAATATAAGTATTATATAATGAGATTATTAACATACATCTTATGAATTAGTAATATTAACATTAATAAGAAAGGATTACTAGTAATATAAATCATTATTATTATTTTAATTCAAGTTCATTAAACTTTACAACTATAATTGTTAATATTTCTAATATCATTAAAAATAATTAAATTAATAATGTTTCTAAAATTATCATTTCTTAAATATCATTGTGTAATATTTATAATAAAAACTCAAAAGCTAAGTCTAAAGCTATTTTAGTAATATTACTACTAATTTTAACTTTAATAATAAGAATTTGTGAATTAGTGTTGATTTAAAATTACAAGTATTATTATTATGAAAAACATTATTATTATCATTAAACTAGTTTATTATTATTGTCATTTCCGTAATTATTGTTAATATTATTATTGATGTTGTCATCGTAATTATTATTATGCGGCCAACAATGATTTTTTGAAAATAATTTTATTTAATTTAGCAAATATTTATGTTATTAAAATTTATTGTCATTATGGATGTATTTAATTAATTTTACAAGAAAAATTATAAGTTTATTAATTACTAAGTATTTATCTAAATCAATACTTATAAATAATTAGATAACAATGGAAATTTAAATAATCTAAATTTATGAATATAGGGATATCTATACTTTACGAGAAAATTATATCAAGTAAATCGAAAGAAAATCGATAGTTCTAAACAATAATAACTATAAAAGTAAATTAACTAAATTGTTGAATCCCCGAATACCAGCTGGATAAATATAAGTATCAAACAAAGTCAAACCAAACGACTAGAAAATAAATATAGACTAATACTCAATTATCTTAAGATCTCCAAAGAATTAATATATTAATAGAACGAAAACCCAGCAACACGATAGGACACTTAGACATTCATAGGAGTTTAGTCATAAGTTTGTGTATCTTTGATGAATATATTGATAATCTAATAGGTGACTTGGGTAGTTGTGAGGACTTTCCTAACAATTACTACAATTGATCAACATGAGCAGGTGAGTAACTCAGTCTTATTACATTGTATGTACTTGTAACTTAGTGAACTTTAAATAAAAGATAATAATTTGAGTGTACTATATGTTTTATGAGAACTGTATTCTATTGATTGCCAAGTCACTCTAATAAAAATGACAACAAAATTATGTATGACTATATTGTTTGTGTAACATGATTGAATGTCTGTATTGCTTGATCGCCTTCAATTTAATTAAAAAACTACTGGTACCATAATGGAAATTGTACATGCATTGCATATTTTTGCATAAAATAGCATTTGAGTAAGTAGTAGCCTACTACGTGTTAGTATTTCGGATCTCTGGTAATGCTTGGTTTATCTAGGCAAGAAAGCTATTAGTTAATCATAAGATTACCTTTGTTATGTTGATACCATAGGAACTACATGGTAAATGAAGGACACCGCTTATGGTATTGCTTGGAAATGACTAACACTTAGTGGAGTTTCTAAGCTAAAACAAGAAATGAATGTTAAGAAACAATAAATTCAAAGAGATAATTAAATTGAGCATTGTTATTTCCTGAAAGCTTAGTCTCTCCTAGGTAGGTAGGCCATAGATTGTGATCCTTCAACCCTGATGAGAGGGCGTAAATCTTCATCCTGTTTGGATTCCGGGTTATCTAGGCTTGTATTTGTACATATGTTTGATTGATACATGTCATACGATTGTTAAATAACTTGTGTGTGTTATATGATAAGTTCTGGTTATTCACTGAGCTCGTAGTTTAGCTCACACTCCAACAGTCTTTTCAGGTTCACTCTGCGACCTTGGCTCATTACTACCAGGAGCATGGTCCCGGTAAGAAATTAGAAGCCGGAAGCTTAAGGAATAGTATAGGATAAGAATATATATTTCTATTTTAGTTGCAAGTATCTTGCATTAGAAACTTTAGATATATTTGCAGGAGTTTATAGAAATGTTATGGTCTGTAATATTTTTATTATTATTCACAAACTTAGTGTGATAGTTATTTACCAATTTATGTCTTATATAATATTTGTTCACCTATTTATGTCTTATATTATTTGTTCATCTTATCCAAATGAATAACTGAAAGATCTTGTTTATTGAAAATATGTCATTATCAGAAGGTAAATAGTAATAGTATTTAAGTGTATCTTGTTTACTACTACTAGGGTACCCTCGGGGCGTGATAAGACTGCTTCATCCACTAAGGTGCGATAAACTTAAGACCAAAGCTCAACAAGCCAAAAATTGTGGACTCATTAGTCAAGGGTCACATCGAGGGCTCAACGAGTCCACTTCTCAAGGCGCGATAAGCTCAAAGTCTGAAGCTCAACAAATTAAAAATGCATAATCTTGGTCGAAGGTCATGTTAAGGGCTCGACATATTAATTAGACGGGGTGTGACAAGCTCAAAATCAATATTCAACAAGCTTAAACATAAACAACTCTAGTCAATTATCAAAACCAAGATGCTACGAATGTAAGGCGCAACAAATATGAGGCATGACAAATCTGAATTCAAGACTCAATGGAGTTCACATGAGCAAAGACTTGGTCAAGGGCTAAAATAAAAGAGCAACACTTGTGGCACAATAAGTATTAGGGCGTGACAGTTTAAATGAATGAGCTGATGCGGCAAAAAGAGCCATTGAAGGACGTTTAATGCTTGGTGGCTTAAAGACGTTATCTCTAACAAACATTTGAATTTTTTAAGGCTATAAATACTCTATCCTTGGAAGATTCAAAAGGGTGTGAAGTGCAAAAGTGAAAAAGAGCTTTTATATGTGAACAAGCAAATCATTAATTTTATTGTTCTCTTATTCATTTACCCGTAAATATCTACAAAGAGAGAAAAATATTCTAGTACTCTGTTCTTGTATCTACTATCTATCAGAGAACATCAAGAGAGAGAAAGAAAATATTTTGTTTCCTCTATGTTATAAAGCGGGTATTGCTCAATTTGAGCATTTATTTGTGGTGATAAATAAAGTGATTGTGACGTCCTCGATTGCAGGCATTGGTGGATCATGGAGAGTAGGAAGTGGGTAGAACTCGACATTAAATGTAGACTTAAATTCTCTATCCATATCTCTTTAATATTTATATAATATGTTGTTATGTTATCTGATCTATTACATTAAAATTAATTGTTTAAGCTTTTTAGGGCAAATACTCAATTTACCATTCCTCCACACCCTAACCCACACACAAACCCAACCCCCACCACCCCCCCACCACCCCCCGCGCGAGTATTTTCTAGTGTTTTTCATGTTTATAACTTCTGCAAATACCCATTTTAGAATCCTTTAGTCTTTTAATCATTTACAATGTTTCCCACCTTTGCCTTTGAAAATCCCAAAATTTCTTCCTTGTTCTCAATTTTTCTCCTTCAAAATCTTACAATCAACATTAATGTGCCTAGAATTCTTACTCGTGCTTTTATCTCATTAGAATAATAAGAGAAAGATAAGAGAAAATAATACTTACCATGAAACTTTACTAAAAAATTTCAAGAGTTATGGATATCAATTGAGGAAAAAAAGTTCTTACAGACTACGTGAAGAAAGAAAAGAAATGCATGAGGAACAGTTACTCTCGATAACTTACACGCTGGTTATTTCTAACATATGTTTTAAAATGTGTATGGATGGACTAAATTACCCTTCTTTATTTTTTTGAATTAATTGTTTTCCTTTTATTTAAATTTCATTTCTTTTGTGGTATTTTAGTAATATTTATAAATAAAAATTAAATAACAATTCTGTATTTTTTCAAATAACGAATGTTTTAGAAAAAAAAAGATGAATAAACCCAAGACCATATGATAAAAATTCTAAACAACTAAATATAATGCGTTCTCTCCCAATTTCTTTTTCTTTCCCCCACTTCCACTAGTTTATGACTTCTATTATAAATTTTTCTGTATTTTTTTAATATCATATAAACTTGAAATAATGAATAAAGCAAAAAGAAAAATAATTTTTCAATATCATAGACTTTACTATATGTTCTTCCTGTATTCACCATATATTGCACTCATGATTGCACATACATACACATGTATAAGCATGCACACACAAGCAAGTGCATGTCTATGCACACACACTCACACAACTACACATATACGCACTTATAAATTTTCTAACATAAACTTGAAAATTTATGAAATTATATTTTTGAAAATTTGCAAGTTCTATAGAATACCATATACATAGCACAAGTTCTAAGGCAATTATGTGAGGCTACTAGATAGGTTTCTAGTTTAAAATTTGGAAACATGTACCTCATAGGATTAAATAAAGGTAAGATCTCATACCTTATCTATCATGCATTTAGTCTTCGCCGCATTAACTTAGAAAACTTAAACAACCTTGTTAAAATGTATAGAATTTGATTGAATTTTAGCTCAATTATATCATACATTTTTTATATTGCTTAATTTATTCACTTGTTATTGTTTTGCTTCCAAATTTATTAATTAATGGAAAACCCTAGTTTTATTTGCTCTACTTTTATAATGCCCTTCCTCAAAGATTTAGTTCAACTAGCACTATGGTCTTTATTGTTGTTGCTAAAGAAACTTTTATAATATGAATTAAGGAGGAGTTTTCTAAGAAAAGTTCTTAACTCTATAAGACTTCACTCCTTTCTCTCTTAAGGTAGCACCAACATACTAAGCAATTCCACGATAAGGAGGGTGCTACTTTGTTAAAGGGACTAGTTTATGGGTTCTTAGTTTGTTTGTAGCAAAACTTTTCCATTTTGTTAGTGGTTACAACAAAGCAAGAATTCAAACATGTATTATCACTATAATCAAACCATTGAACCATGTATATATTGTCATTTTAATTTCTGTTGCTACAGTAATATGCTGAGTTATTTAAAAACACCTATAACATAACTACATATTGTTAATCAATGTATTATGAGATAATTATGGGAGAAATTTTAAAGTTATGTGATCTTATTCTTCATTTTTTTTTTCGCTTTATTTTTAAGTTTTTTTTAATTTGATTAAGTGTCTTCATGCATAGTCATATATGTTATATATAGCAAAAGCTTTATGAAAATTGTTATTAGGAAACATTATGATTAGTGGCAAAGAAAGAAGTTAGTATAAAAATTCGAAGGCACACCATGGTTGCTTTTCTTAAATTGTATAATGCCTAAAACACTCATATTGTTAAGGGTCTTGGTTAGCCATTCTCTCCCATAGTACAAGTAAGTGTTAAAACTTGAATAATAAATTTTAAAGTTTCTAAGCCATATCAAGGAGTTAGAATAGAATAGTAAATTTTAGAGTGGTTAACTTTAAGAGGGTGGGGAAAAAGTTATTTTATAGAGGAATTTATAGTTATACAAATGCTCTGAAACAAGTTTTGTGTGTGAGTCTATTGCCAAGTATCACCATGTGATGTAACTCATCCAAGAGTTATGATCTTTTAAAAATGATGTTATTATGGACCCAACAACCACGTAAGGAATCAAGGAGTAAATTATTTTAGGGAATGTTTTCTACTATAAATGGATGTTGCAAGGAACCCAGGAGTTGCAAAACAAGGTGTAATATTCGACTAATGAGTGAAGGCCAAACAACAACACTGGGGCATTCTATGTAGAAAACACCTTCGCCTCCCATCAGAAAGGAACTAAATGAATGAGACAATGGAACACATTGACCATAAAAAGTTATAAGACATATCCATAATTACTAGCATGCCCTTAAGATGCCTCAAGGTTTTAGCAACTTTTGTCATTATCTTTTCTTTTATTGTGAACTCTTATCAGGAAACCTCTGTTTAGATTATCATAAATTATAGAGAGATGTAAATCGTGGGTTTTGTTGATTCCTTTTAGTAACCCTTATTTAGTTTAGCAATTGTTAGGAATATGAATTTCTGTTCAAATTACGAATCAATTTGGAATCAATATTGTTGCATCATACTTCATACTGTTTTGGCCATATATTATGCATTATATATTATATGCATAAAAAATAATTTCTAAATAACATATATACATACATAACTTAATCTTTATCCACCATCCACTCATCTATTTATATATTCATTCGATTTTTATATTTAATTAATTAGATTTTATTTTATCTCTAAGGCTCATGAAGTACTCGAGCTTCATTCACTATAAGTTTGATTCGACTCAAGCTAGATTTATAAATAAGATGAGCTTGAACTCAAAATGGAGCTCATGTAACTAAATAAGTCGATCTTGAACCTAAATTTTAGGATCGATAAAAAAACTCATTTCGAGTGCAAACATAATAATTTTTAGATGAGTCAACAAAGTTTTATAAGCTCGGTCGACTCATTTATATCCCTAATGCCATGAATTGAATTTCAAGAAAGTAAAAGCATGAAGTCATTTTTTTCTATTATTATATGCTACATGATCAAGTGAAAAGCAATATTAATTAGATTGTATGAACCATATAATATCAAATTGTTCTCTTTTTTTCTACTTACATGCTATATGAACTACTTCTCAATTAGCTTTTTTTCCTAAAAAATAAAATAAAGTAGCTACTTTAAAAAGTGGAAAAATCACTAAATATGGTGGTTGATTTCAAAAAGTGATTCATCATAAAAAAATTATGCAAAAAAAAAAAAAAAAGAAAAAGAAAAAGGAAACGAACTTTTATAAGTCCAAGTTCACATTAGGTTAGATTATGGGTGTTCAACCAAGTCTTAATCGAGTGAGATTATAAGAATATAGGTAGGATTTGTATTATTAGGTCCAATATACATTAACCCAAGAAAAATTCCTATTGAACTACAGAAAATGAACTCGAAAATCCAGTTAGAACAAAAATTCATATTGGAATATCAATTAAAATAAAAAGCGAGGACAATTAATAAAAAGGTAAAAAGAAAATTAAATCTAAAAACAAGACTCGAACATGATTGATGTCAAGTAATGGGGAACAGTAGCAAATCTTTAGATCTAGATTACAATTTCTTAAATAATAGCCACAAAAACATTATTGACATTGAATCATTTGAAGATTAAAGCCAATATATAGAAATCGTCTCCTAAGCTTATATTAATATAAGAATCCTAGAGAGAGAAGTATAGAGAAAAGAAATCTGCTTTTAATTTGTTCAACACATAATGCACTCTCTCATTTCTCTTTCCAAGGGGAAAAATCAATTATCTTTAAAAACCCTAGAGGTTGTCAATGACAACGAATTATTTAGAGGTAAACAATCAAAATATAAAGGTCAATTTGAGCTTATATTAAAACAAGATCCCTAGAGACAAAGAGGTAGAGAGAGAGCAAGTCTTTTTAATTTGCTAAAAAACATATATATGCTCCTCATCTCTCCCCATTTGAAAACTCTGAGGGCAGCCAATTTCACCTTCTTTTCTTCATTTCTTCCCATAAAACCTAAAAAGACTCCCTCTATTTATCCTTGAACTGGTCATCTCACTGCTTCTATCTCCATCTACTCAATAAGTTTATCAGTTCAACATAGGAGGTTGACACGCACAACACCACTGTGGTCTCCATCTTTGCACATTTTCTCATCTTTGCCTAGATCTTTGCACATTTCAACATGCAATTCATGTATTTTGTTTTGTTCTACCCCTTTTAATTTAATATTTTACACTTTATGTGGATATTTCTCAAACCAAAATAATTATTTATTTATTATTTTTCTAACTCTTTTTCTTCGAGGGTTGTTGATACTTATCTTTGATCTAAAAGATGGACAATTTGTTTGAGTCTATAGCCTTCACTTTTAGTTTGTTTTCTCCGAGATGTTATAATTGTGATATTCTATTATGATAGTGGCGTTGGAATGATCAATGATTTTATATATGCAAATTAATCCAAAATCTCATGTATTAATCACTTATTAAAAATAAAACCTAACTCTAGACTTCAATTCTAATATGGAAGATTATGTTACCCTATCTCTAGGTGTGCATGCAACTCTCTTCATCTATGTAAGATCTATTCATATAAGAAATTTCTCAATTAACTCATATGAAATCTAATAATTAAATCAATACACTGGAAAATATCAATTTAATAACAGAGCACATAGATGAATTTAAGAAAAGAAAATCTATCATTGATACCTAATAAATCTCTGTTACATAATAAAGTAGGGTTTTTCTAAGGTTACAGTAATAATTTTCTACTCTTCTATAGATAAAGCAATCAAAGCTCAAAGAGTAACAAAACCCTATATCTTAAAACACCTCACTCTTTTTTTTTTTTCCTACAGCATAGATGAACCACTTATTTATAAAACAAAAGTGGAATCTCTTCAAATCTTCTCAAATCTTTGTAAATCTTGTTCTCCACTCTAAGAAAGACTCCTGTTGCATGTACGGCTCATATCTTAGTCATAACTTTTCAGTAGATATGCTTTTATCTGATATGTTCTTTAAATCTTTTCAAAGCTTTGATATTCATAAATGTAGGCTTTCTTTCCTTATTTACGACCCTTGTAAATCTTATTTTCTTTATCAAAATAGGACATTATCTCTTTATTTTAGGTCTTCCACGTGTTATGATGAAGTACAGGACATATCTTGACAATATCTTTTGAAACAAGTTCGGATAAAGATGAAAAGATATGTCTCCAATCCCCACATGAGTCTCAACACAAACTGATGTTCTCTTTCGTATACTCTAGAAAATTGCATATTTTTCACTTGAAAACGCTTCTCCACAAACCCGCACACGAACTATGCTCTCTCTCATGTGGCAAATAGAATCCTCCTCTGTTCCTCATACAAATATTTGCATCACTAGTGTTGCCTCTTGTGTACAACATTCTATTTCCTACACAAGCCAACTTGCGTACTCTTTTGTGTTGAACTGCATTTTTCCAAATTTCTTCATCTTGAATAAAACTTGCTCTAATTCATCAAAATTCCTTCTTCTATGCTTAAATCATCTTCTAAAACCTGAAATTAACCATTAAACTAATTAAGTACCATTTTTATATAATTATTCATAAAAATCACCATTAAAGCTCAAAATGTCCTTCTAAAATAAAGTTGAAATTACTACTTATCATTGCTCTCTTTGTTTTTCTTGCTGATGAGATGTAAGAAAAGGTAAAATGAAAAAACTTCATACTACTTAGATTGGGGACCTCAACCCTTATAGCCTTTATTATTTTATTTCACTCTAGTATATCATAATAAGTGAAATAAAATATATGGGTTTCTACACATCAAAGCCTATATTGAAAAGCCTCTAAATATGAGTTTTGAAAGTCTTACTCATCAATAATTGAATTATCACTTTTATTTAAAAGGCTTATTTTCTTAACTCAATTAGATAGTCTACAATATACGATTAATTAATAGATCGGCCCACAAAATTCTAACAATCTCCCACTTGAGCCACATATATCGCTTGACAATTGTATATCATACAAAACCTTATGAGTTCAACCTTTCCTGTCAATAATGAATCCCATCTTTGAAATAATCTAGTCCACTAATCATATTAATATAAGATCAAAACGGGCTTTTTCACTCTTTTGTCGCGATAGGACACATCTATAGTCAATAATATCAAAATAATTAACGATATAAAGCAAATATGGATGCTTAGCATAGAAATTACATGCAATGTGATCCTTAACATGCCTATTTTTAACAGAACACACTTCATGACTTATAACGTATTCCTTACTTTATGCACAACAGCAAAAGGAATGTGTAAGTTTATTTTAAAGCATTCAATAAATAACAATATATGAGTCAATTATAAAACATAGTACAATTAAACATCAACTAACAACAAATCTCCCACAAAACTGCCACATCATGAAAATATGTAACACCCATGCAAGGAACATGCTCATGAAATACTTTAGGTGGTAAAAACTTAGTAAGCATATCCACAACCATGAGATTTGCATTAAAATGTTTAATTGTCACTTGAGAACTTTGAACTCTCTTTAACAACAAGAAATTTATGTCAATATGTTTTGAATTTACCTAATATTATTCTTGGAATATAATTCTGTAACATTACTATCACTTTCAATAACATCTACAAATTGCAAGCTAATGATAAAATTTCGCAACTATATTCTTTGGTTTGATGTCTCATAACAAGTAACACTACCTTCATAGTAGAGGAAGCTGTAAGTGCTTGTTTTAATCTTTTCCATGATACAGCTCCGTCAACCTTCGTAAGAATATAACCTAAAGTGGACTTTCTACTATCGAGGCATCCAGCGAAATTGGAGTCAAAATACCATCCCATCTCTAAATGATCATATCTCTTATATGTGAGCATATAATCCTTTGTTCTTTGCAAGTATAGCATAATGCGTTTTGTTGCCTTCTCATGATCCATCCCAAGATTACTCATTCCAACATTGTACGCAATATTTAGACGCATACATACTTGAGTATATATAAGACCTTATGCTGCTAACACATAAGAAATATGCTCTATTACTTTTTCTCAGTGTCACTCTTTAGTCATTGAAGTTAATTGAACTTATCACTTTTTGCTATAGGAGTAATGAATTTACTTCCATAGATCTTGCGATACACATATTGATGAACAAATTTTCCTTAAAACCAAAAGAGGGAATCATTTTATCAAGCTTTTTTACCATTTGAAGTTGTTGTGATTCATCAATATAGACAAGAGCTTGTTCCCCTTCAAATGTAGGAGGAACCCTAGGAATATTTTGAAAATTCATATTTGCATCTTGAAAAGTAGCATGTAAATATTGACACATTTTCAATTACAAATATAAGTATGTTAACACAATCCTAAATAGTCCTAACTGGTGTACTCTCACCATGTTCAATATCCTCAACAAACTTGGCATTCCTAATTTCAAAAAAAGATTTACTTAAACTTCTTTTAGCACCATTGTTCTTTACATTTGTTCATTTTTCCTTAATGCATTCATTGCATATTTCAAAATCTACAAAAATTAAGGGAATCAAGAATTGCTTTTAACATAAGCTTTTGAACCTTGTGTGGAAATATGTCATAAACAATTATGCCAGAACATAAAATAATTCTCATTAATTTCCGCTTCATAACAAAATCACTTATATGCACGGTTTTTACCATACATAAAGCATGCAAATCAAGTCTATCTAGATTATCAATGAAAGTATATTGGCAACAATATTTGAATATTGACAAAGACAAACCATTTCCAAAAGAACAAAGAAAACAAGATTGTCCAAAGAAGGAATAGAAATCAAATTTCATCTAAATGATTATACATAATAAGTCTCTTCCAAATCTAAAATTATCCAGACTTTAATTGTAACCTAAAAAGGCTAATAGCCTCAACAAGAACCTTATTGTCATTGCTTGCATAGATGAATCTTGCAGTATCACTCAACGCTGAGCTCCTTAGATAACCCTTTCTTTGCAAGCCACTTTGCATACTTAGGACAGTCCTTCTTTATATGATCATCCTTCTTACATAAGAAACAAGTAATATCCTTATCTTGTTTTTATTGCACGTGTGAAGTTCCAATTGTAAGCCCCTAGATTTTATATTACATTTTATGCCTAAACCTTAGAACTAGAAGTCAACCGGAAACTCTAAAGCCAACAAATCTATAACAAAACCTAGTGAATCTAGGTCTGGCAATCACATGCTCTAAACTCTTAAACAATAAAATTGAGTTAATCATAGATTATAGCCCTAATAATATAGTGAAGCTTAAAAAAGATCATATTTGTTGAAAATTCTTTTGTTTCGAAGCCGAACGGGAACAGATTTCAAAATCCATGTCTTAGTGCATCGAACTGTAAAAATATTATTATAATACCGTTAAACTTGTAATAATATAAGGATTTCAAAAATATCAATTTTAGAATTTTTCGGTATCTAAAAATATTAGATATGGCTCATTTACGCGTATTTCTTTTATTACTGGTATTAATTTGTCTTGTCTACTATTCATGTTACTATTCTACACTATTAACTACTATTCATCTATCTCTACTTTTTCTTACTACCTATTTTTACACTTTACAATACCTATTTCTGACAATTTACATTTCCCATAAAATTTTATTCATTCCATACCTTACACATTATTATTTTTCATTACAAAATAACAAAATAAATCAATTTCTTTCCTCCCTCACACCATGGCCTACACATCCCCTCTCTCACATCTATCTATATTTTTCCATTTTATTTTATTTAATTACACTTAATTTCCCTCCACATTTATCCATAAATGCCCCCTCTCCCTTCATTTCTCTCACACACTTCTCAAACATACCAAAACTCTCTTAAATTCACTCCTTAAATATTCTTTCTAAAATTTCTTTCCAACTCTCCCTTCTTTTCCATACTATTATTATTTTCCTACAATATCAACCCCTTTTATTCTACCATCTACTTCCTTACCTTAGGTAAAAATATTAATATATTCTTCATGTCCATGTTAACATAACATGACCATAGTGTTTTTTTTTCCTAAACCCATGGGTATTATGGAAGCAATGATAAGTTCATGTCTTGTTTAACAATGTTCAAATGTTATTTTTGTTATTGTTATATTGTTATGTTTTATTTATTGCTCCTAATCTAACTTTTATATATTAATAAGTATATTTATGTATATATATGCTTAAAGCAGATAAGCTCACTTACATAACTTTTGTTTATGCTCATGCAATTTATTTATTTCTTTCTTGCAATCTATTTATTTCAAGAAAATTTATTGAGACTAGTCTTTCTAGTCTTAGACTTGTGTTTATCAAATCAAAATAATATTTCTTTTCTTTTCTTTTATACGACTAATCTATCTCTAAGTATGGAAGCCTTGATACAAGTTAAGACTTCCAATACTTGACTTTATTTATATACTTTTTTGTTTATTTAATTTACTACATCTTTTATTTTTCATATGAGTTATTATTCTATTGTTATGTAATATGGTTTATACTCATATTCATGCAAAACAATAATGTTGTTGTCTAAATAAAAGAAGTTCTTTTCTTTTATTAAAATTAAAGATTAAACTCTTTGCAAAAGTAATGTTGGCACTTAGGAAAAGTTTCCTTTTTAAGAGTTTAAATAAATTCAACCTAGATTTTTAAGTGATGATATTATGTAAATTTTTTTCAAGGCATAGTAAGTAGTTCCTTTACTCTCTTTTTCAAAATACTAAAAATCAGCTTATTATTATTAAATCTTAAGGTTGATAATCATTTGTTAAACAAGTTTTCTTAAAAACATATTTAAAAGAACCTATACCTACACTCTAATAAACACTAAGAACAAGACAAATTTCTAAGTCAAGACGAAAAATCAACTTACTAATCAAGAAAACACTTAGAAAAGTAATAATGTTGCATAACCTAAAGAAACAAGTTTTCAAAAATATAAAATTTTATTGTTATAAAAAGTAAGAAGTAGAAAATGGTAGCTATGATACAAAAAGTACTCATTTAAAATAAACTAAAAATATTAGTTTTCATTTCAACAACTTGTTAAGGAAAATAGTAAATTCCAATCTTCAAATTTCTAAAAAAGATTGGTTCATGAAAAATCATAGTTTGGACAACAACACTTGAATCATGCATGAAATGCGAGTTTATATATGTACAAAAAGGATTTTTCAACTATACATATATCTATATAATTGCTATGGATTTTGGGTGATACAAAGTATGGAAAAAAATTGTGTTTCAAGGGCTGGGAATTTCGTTCCAGTTCTGTATCGTGTCTTTTTGCAACCCAAATGACCTTTTATGATAATAACTTTAGAAATAGATGGATCTTTTCGACTAAGTAGAAAATGACATATAATATGCAAAATTCCAAGTTGAAATAAGCAAGTTATGGCCATTTTAAGTTGAAATTTCACTCCATCCAAATTTTAACAAACTTAGTGAAATAGAATTGGCAAGTTTAAGGAGAACTTTCATGAAATACTCATTTTGGGTATTTCTCTTGTTTAGGTAATGTGGAATGTTACTTTTCCTACGCTGACAACTATTTTGACTAGTAGACTGCTGCAAATGGCCGAGTGAGTTTATTTCTTATATTTTGTACTTATGTTTTTACTTGTAGAATAGTGGCATTAGAATTAGAAAAAGATAAAAAGGGAAAGTGCATATGCTTTTGCTTGGTTTATTTTCAGTTTTGGTTCATACTGATCATTGACCGAGTTTTTCAAATTTATAAATATTTTCTAAATCAGTTTTAATAACTATGATCTCACAGGGCAAGCGCACCTATCAGATGTAGCATAGATAGTGGTTTAGGTTGGTCCTAAGGGAATGATTGTCAGCTAGTGTACTTCCAACTTCACCCATTGTCTAGCCAAAGAAAGATTTAAAAAAACCATTATAGAAAAAGGAACTATGCTAAGTTAGCGATATTCACAAACTTTTAATGGGTAAAATAAGATATAAGCCTGTAACTTCTATGAAACAACAGCTCAGGGTTACTTCATCAATTCCTTATCAAAATGATTTCTTAAAAACAATAAACTTCTTAAAAGCTGTTTGAATAGTGTGTTTATACCATTGGATTCTCTAATTTAGACTAAAGCTTTTCTCGAAGTCAGTAGTTCTAGATCTAGTTGAAGCCAGTAATATGAAATTCCAATTAGACCTGTATAAAGAATAGGAATCCATTGTTTCAAAAAAAAAAAAAAAAGCAACTCAATGAATTTTTAAAAAAAGTGACAAAAAGTCTTCACCCGTTCCTCAACAAGAGGTAGTTAGGATCGACTCCATTAGCAACCACAAATCTATTTAATTGAATGATCTCTCGATCTATGCAATTGAAATCAATCTTAGATCTAAAAGAGTGCACCACTCCTTTAAAAACCACAAGTTTAAGTTCAGGTCTTTAATTACAAACACCCAATCAAATTGACTTGAAAGCGCATTTGAAATCAACTAAATTAGGAATTGGATTCATAATCCCTAAGCTGTAGGAGTTTATTTCATCATTGATTGATCAAAATAAGCACAAATTAGAAGAAATAAATCAAATTCAAAATTTTAATGAATTAATTGCTCAGAAATTCATAGAAATTACAAACATTGGGTTAAATTGATTTTACCCAGAAAACAGAAGAAATTCTCAAGTAAAAAGAAAAGGAAATTCTTTCACCCAAGAATCCTTCAGAAACTAATCTATGTTAAAATGCTTGTTTACACTGTTGGTACATATCTTACAACGTATGCTTGCTTGTTTATTTATACGATACTGGGCATAGAAAGCATGACCTACTTTATTGACACGTGATAGGTTCTTTCTAATAGAATTTATGATACTTTCCACACGTGCATATAATCTGTGAAAATACTCATTGAGGGTTACATGTGATCTGTTGGTTGAGGCTCTATAAAGCAAAATCAAGATCGACTTTAGGCATTTCTAAAGTAAACTGTACGTTTTTATCCATTGCTCTATCGAGGGTAAAATTGAGAAAGTCAAGGCTCGTATTACTAAGGCTCAAGAAAATTCTGATGAAAAATTAGTCTATAAAAGCACTTATCGAGGGTTGAGATTTGAGGCTCGATAAAGTATTTTCTCCATAATGATGCTCTATCACTTTGATTGAAGTCAATGATCATGTCGAGGGCTTGCAGTTAAGGCTTGATAGACAAATTTTTGTTGTTTTCTTCTTTTGTTTGGCCACAGCTATAACTTCATAGGGATCGATGTCACACCCCGAAGGGTACCCTAAATGTAGCAGCCCACCACATATAATATCAAGGCTCAAGAATGACTACCTTAGTCATGCGAAAGCCTTAGTATTACATGTAAGGCGTCTAGCACGGTAATAAGAGACGCTTTTGGAAGCATAGTTTAAGCAAGTAAAAATGAACATAGAGAATCTAGAAATAAAACATATTATATCATTAATATCCAAAGGTCTTACATGTTACATCTTCTTAGGGGCATACCCCCACTAATCCCGATGATCGTGATAATCTTTACAACATCCAAAATACCACATTAAAGATTTCAAAGGAATTTTAATCTAAGTCTTCAAGCAGATTTCCTCCAAAAGCTTCAATATACAGAACTTACACGGATATTGGGGGGGGGGGGGGGGGGGGGGGGGGGGGGGGGGGGGAGGGTGGTCCCAAGCACAAAATAGGAGTTCTGAGAATACAAATACCTATAGGGGTGTAAGCTTATAGGCTTAGTGAGTAAATCTCAAAATTTGCTCAAAGTAAATTATCAATCAGTTTATTAGTAAGCAAATGAAATGCAATAACCACGTGAGCATAC